>RJWJ010005465.1:0-68164 GCA_004363605.1 Indri indri
TGGGACTGCAAATTAGTGCAACCTCTGTGGAAAAGAATTTGGAGATACCTCAGAGAGCTAAAAATAGAAATACCATTTGATCCAGCAATAGCACTATTAGGCATCTACCCAAAAGAGCACAAAACATTCTATGATAAAGACATCTGCACCCAAATGTTTATGGCAGCACAATTCACTATCGCAAGGATGTGGAAACAACTCAAGTGCCCATCAACCCATGAGTGGATTATTAAAATTTGGTATATATTTACAATGGAATATTACTCAATCATAAGAAATGACAGTGATCTAGCACCTCTTACACTTTCCTGGATTAAACTTAAGCCCATTATCCAAAGTGAGGCACCACAAGAGCAGAAGAACTGGATCCACCTGTACTCGCCATCAAACTGGTACTAACTGATCAACACTAGGTTGATCACATGGCAGAAATACTCTCTAGGGATTAGGGGGATGGGGGGCAAATCCATAACTAAAGGACACGGGGAGCACTGGGTGGGGGGGAAGGGCATGCCTTTAACCCGCACTTGGGAGAGGCAAAGACATAAAGTGTAACTATAATGTTTGTACCCTCACAATACCCTGGAATAAAAAAAAAGAAAGAAAAAAGAAAGATGATGTAACTAAATATAATTTTAGTGAAAAACGTCCATGTTTGCAAATGGCAAGGGGAAAACTAATTTACTGGCATGTAATATCAAGAAATGGTTTCTCTGAGGGAAGTTATGGCATTTAATTTGGCAAAATTGGGTTTGCATTGTTAGCTAGTGCATTGAGTGTAAGCTCCTTGAATACCTGCTGTGTCTTTCTGCTGTGTAATTCTTACTTTCCAGCAAAATACTCTGCATTTATAGATATTTAATTGAGTTTAATTGATATAATATGTTTAATCCATACAGAGGCAAATCTATTTTAAGCAAAATTATAAAATCTAGATTTGTCACCCTCAATTGTATGGATTTTTCCACGGTTTATCACCTAGAGAATTAATATGAGCACTATTTCACATTCCTCACATAAGTGCTGGAATGGTAATAAGACTTAGTATATAGTTCGTGGACCACTAGGACTCTCAGACACAAAATATGAGTGAATAACCGCAGTTCAGTTTTTCATTTAAACGGCACAGATGTAGTGACTCTTGACAGCCGCTAACTTCCCTGAATGTAGTGACATAAGCAAAACTAGGAATATCGGCCTTCAGAAATGAGAAGGAGGCTTCAGGCAAAAAGAGGAAAACTAAAAGCAGGGCCACATTAAGGTAGACAGGACTAGGGCCAGACCACCAGGCCAAAGAAGTGGTCAGTTGACTGGAATTAGTGGAGTGGCTGATAACAGATCATATGATAACCACAAAATATATTTGAAAACTAGGTAAAAAGCCATTTATCTTTAGACACATAATTGGACAATAGATTAAAAAATGATTTTAAAAAACAAAGACTATGTAGTTTAAAGAACCAAACTAAAACAAAAACAAAAAAAAAATTCTGGGTTTCACTCCCAACTTAGTCAGTTATTGCAGGATCCTCTGTAAGTTATTTTATACATGTAAGCCTCTTTTGAAAAGAGTGATAATAAGTTTATTAAGTTTTCTGTGAAGAGTAAATGAGATAAGAAATGCAAACTATTTAATAGAGCAACTACAAAAAGCAAAAAAGCTCAGAATATGGTATCTAGTATTACTATACTAGAGTAGCTATTATTACTATAGTTTTTGTAATTATTGCTAATGTAATTGAATTTTAACTTGCATTAAAGGTTAAGCAAATACCTTCATCCAAATTAGAAACTTCTGAGATTAGAAGAAATTCAAATTTTAAAATAATCTTATCTATTATCAGTGGGTAATCTTTTTATTCCCCAAGTATGATAATATATATTAAGGAAACATCTAGAACCTAGGGCCAAGCACACAGGAACAGCTTGTTATATTTTAATTCCTGTGCCATTTACATTGAGTTAGTACTCCCTCAACAATCACAAATCTCCACCTTGTAAGCATATCTGTGATTCAAGACACCACCTAAGTACTGTAATTCTTTTGTAGGTCTGTTTATAATATTGTTCTAGAAACTGAGGTAAAAATACCTTTTAAGATTGTGGTCTTTATCTTGAGATTAAGGTAGAGAAACTGGACTGACTATTAAATGCTCCTTGTTTCTGTACATTTCCCTCAGAAATACATTTTCCTTACATTATATTCTTGGTTTCTGACATCATGCCCTATAAATTTTCTTACAGCCTTGTCTAATTTGAAAGAGTCCCAATTGTTTCAAAACTTTCCATTCCTGCCACCAAGCCTGCATGCCAATTTATTTATCTTGTTTTAATTTGTGACCCAGTATTAGTTAAGTGAAAAACTAATTCTTCTTCCAATAAGGATGGCTCATGATTATATCATGTTCTTCCAGTTACACCGTCCACATTCAGTTAGTCATCCACAGGGATATTAATCCAGCTCCAGTCAGGAGACACAATCCACTCCAATTACACTACCAGAAAAGTTTAAAATATTGTTAACTAGGAATTGGAGAACTGAAAAGGCAAAAAGGGGGGCATTATGGCATTATAGAAGTAGTAATTGCAGGAAATAGGGCTGAAGGTAAACTACCAAGAGGTTTCAATGATTAACAACTGGAGGAGAGGCCTGGCAAACAGGGATTCGGAGCTCTCTGGGGAGGAGTGCACCCAGCTAGCACTCCAAAGTCAGATGCTTCAACTCCACCTGTTCAAAGGAAAGGCCAGTCCAGACTTCTGAGGACGTGGAACTGGCTGGCTGGTAGCTACCAAAAGGAAATGAGATAAGACTGATTCTGGAAGCATGATTCCTCAAACTGCAAACTAAAATTACCTGCTATTACTGTAACAAAAGACCCCACCAGGTTGAAGGATCACAGCTGGGGTGATGCTACAGGAAAACGGAGCAAACAGAAAGGATCAAGTGCCTTCCTCTAGGTTTCCAGTTTCTCACCACGGCCCCTCCTTCATGGAACCTAACAGCTGGCAAAGAAGGAATGTAGTTTTCAGAAGCCTAATCCTGCATCATAAAATAGAATCTTGAAGAGTGGGTTTGAAAATAAGAGGCAATAGGACAAGAGGTTCTGAAATATTTAGAGGCACATGAGAATGTCGTTTTATGAAAGTGTACAGTATGGATATTTCTTATAACAGCACACCTGAACTTTATTGCCTTCTTAACAAAAGCAGTAACGGAATAGAAAACACTTTTATCTGATGAATTCAGTTGTCCTTAATAAATAAACCATGATTAGTCCAAAGGCTGATTGAAAATCTATTCAGAAGCTGTTCAAGAGGGGATACAAATAAATATTTAATCAGCAAAAGGCAAATTCCAGTTTAAAAAATACACATAGTCATAGTACTAAAATTATCTAACTTATCGATAAATAGGTTTCACTCTAAAGAAGAAAAATAATATATGTCAATATTTATATCAACTCATGTATTTCTATAGATTTTATTTTGTATAGGTGCTTTTAGCTATTAAAATCTAGGATATTTAAGTTATAAAAATGCATAAGGAAACAGCACTTTAGGAAAGTATTATGTCACATTTATACAACTTTATTAGGGTATATATCAAATTTTCAAACTATGAAAGAAATTTGCATATATTTCTCATATATTTTATAGTATTATAATTGTATATTTATTTTTACATAATTAAATGCCCTTGGAATAGAGAATACACAGAAATTCATATAGTCAGTGCATAAATTGATAATAAGTAAAAATAAATTGAAAATTTGAGACTATCTTTGTGATAAAACCAGAATCTAAATAAGTTTAATTCAAGCATACCTGTGAAGAAATATTATTAAAATTTAATCTTACTTGGAAAACTATGAGCATGTTATGTTTCAGACATTGCACCTAAAATCATTTAGAATTTATATCTCCCCATCTTCTGTATATTAAAATTGACTTAATGCATCCTACTGCATTTTGTTGCATTTGATATTTATTGCTTTCCTCATCTCAGATGAACACAAGTTTCTTAAGATTTTAAATAGAATTCTTTTTTCTCAGGAGTGAACATTTCTCATTAAATATTGCAGTCTTTCAGATCACTGAGGAAAGGAATAGACTTACTAAAATTCTGGAGCAGGTATCCAAAGAAACCTGAAAGCTTATTTTAAAAAGTTGCGATAAAGGATTTTAAATAGTAATTGTTGTACTGAATGACAATGCTTTCATCATTTAAATTCAGCTAGACCCCACACAGCTGCCAGAATAGCATGAGAGATTAATAACTTGTACACCAGCATATTTTATTCATGGTTATAACCACTACACTTTCAAAATCTGAAATTCAGAGACTATAAATCTCTAAAGATGTGATAAATGCAAAAGGTGGAGAAAATAGACCAGAGTTCTAGAATGCGGTTTTGACATTCACACATATGGGAAGCCATATGTCATCTTTCTTTTACAGAGTGAAGACTTCTTTTCACCATATAATTATTTATATATGTTAAATAAATAATGCCCTCTTCTACTTTACAGGCTGATATTCTCTTCCTATTTGAATGGGGAGTTTATAAATGGCGTACCTCAATTAACACATATCTTATTAAGGAAAGAGGAGAAGAATCGTTCCCTCTTCCACAAGAAGCTTGGGTCCAAACTTCAATGCTGCAGATTCCCACACAGATCTTATTCTCATCCCCAGGATCTTACACTTGCAATCACAAGGATCTGGAAACAACCAGTCTAGTGAAAAGAATGTGCTGTATTATCTGTTGTGCCAGCAGTGGCATCCAAGACTAAGCCTACGTAGTATGATATCCCACCTCTAGCGAGAGTAGAATTGCACTATTGACTTTTTGCTGCAGGTCATACTTCCATGTGGTTCTTTCTTGGGAAAGCTCTACCTGGCCAATCCTACTTACACTTTAGGGTTTAATAGTGAACTTTGAATTTGAGTTTTGTTTTTTAGAGTATAGAAATAACTCAGAGGAAGAGATGGAAATAGTAATAAATAGAATGATCCTTTTTTACAACTGGTGTGGAGGCTCTGCCTAAAAGCTAGTGACTATAATTCGCTCCAATCTCTAATATACGACATATTTCAAGACATATATTTACATACCATGTAGGAAATTTATCAGAGACCGCTTTAGGGCACCAATGGAAAACTTGGGGATGTCAACTCAAGTTTCATGAAGTCCACTGTCCACTGTCCTCTCAGTGCACATCCCTATGTTTGGCAGTAAACTAGCTGTCAGATTATCCAGGGTGGCCTTGGCTGGGACAACCAGAGGAACTCCGTTCGATTGCATGTGCTTCTGTCTGCAGCAGCCTAGGCCAGACATGTCTGGTAGTTTTGATGAAGAACAAAAGTGAGCAGGACAAATTTTGCCAAAAGAAAGGCAGAAATACACGTGTAGTTTTTAAACTTCTATCATATTTGCTGAGACCCCACTGGACAAAGTGAATCACATGACCAAAGAGCGTTGGAGTAGAAGAAGATCATAAAATTACAGGGCAAAGGGTGCAGATATAGGGAGGTCATTAATTCAGCTAATTCCCACAATCATTCTACCATTACCAGTGATTCTGAATTTTCTGCACATATAATGCATATATCAATCAAAATTGGCCTAAAACAGGACTTCACTATTTCTACTACTTCTATCTTTTCCATATGAAAATAGTACCTGCAGATATGACAGTAAAAGTATTCTGAGTATCAGACTAAGACCAAAAAAGCATTAACTTGCTTGTCTACAGATTAAAATTAAACTTCCCAGCCTTTTGAGCATGAAGAAGACATACACTTACTACAACAGTGGTGTAGTGACTTTAGTGACTAGCTTCCTTGGCTAGAAGAGAAAAGATCTGCAGCTATTTTGAGTTCTGTGAAGGATGCTGTGGTTCAGCATCTATAATAGCCACTGAGTTCACTGACTGTCCCATCTACCCACAGTATGGAACATATATAGATACTTCATAAATTAGTTTTAGTGTTTAACCTCGAAAGAGGTAAACTTATAAGTAGACATGATTAATATATTTGAAAGAATTTGAAAATTCACAAGTCAGTATAAACCGAGAAGAGTAGAATGCTATGAATATATCAGTTCAGTGATCAAACTAGGAAAGTGAAGTGGTGTAAATGTTGGGAGAGACACTGTTTGAAAAAAGTGCTTCTCACTGTATATTCCTGATTTTAAAAACAAATCAAATGGATGAAGATGAAGGAGTAAAGCTGAGGAGCATGTGTATTGTGTTAAGTAAAACCTATTTTTAATCTTAATATATTTTTTCTTTTATGTTTTTAATGCTGCTACTGTAAAATGTAAACTTAAACATGCAGCTTACATTATATTTGATTGAATACCAATCTGTGTAGCTAGAGATAATTTCTTCCTAGTTCTTATGATATCTGTTTTAAACACAGACAAATTTGTCATGATAAATATTTTGATAATATAGAGACAAAGACTATCTCCTTGACTAAACTTTAGTTAGGCTTCTCTGAGTCAAGAGCCGTATTCTTCACTAGGTCCTAATTTTGGTCTTTCGTGTCTATCTCTGATCTTGGCAAGCCCAATTAGCAAGAATCTTGCTAAGTTGTCCCCCCACCCTTGATATTTGATCAAGTTCTGCATCCTCCACTCTTAATGTCTAAGTCCGTGGCCTGCCTTTAGTAACAATCATGTTAAGCCAATTCAACAAGAATATCTCGAACCTTGATGTCTTCTTTTAGTAATTTTCCGTTCGTTCTGCTCATTGGCTATAAATCCCCAGCTATCTTTGCCATATTTGGAGTTGAGCTTAGCTCTTTCATTTACTGCAATAAAAATAATAAAATCTACCCTATCACCTTTTACTAGTGTCCAATTCTGTTTCTTTTTGACAATACCTAACATACAATAACATAGTTTTTATGAGAGGGAAATTTAGTAAGATAACTAAAGAAATCTTGGGCACATTTGTTCAAACATCTATTATATTAAACTTTCAATGTCTGGCTGGTTTAATGAAACCAATAGATCAACTATTTGCCAAAGTTTAGTAATATTGAGAGTATTGTGAATATATATAAAATGCATCAAATACCATACTACTAAATACCAGCTTAAAAATTCATTTGTGTTCTGTAGGAGAGAATGTGAGAATTATAATGTAGGGTGTAAACCATGTGTACTAGGTCTTTATTGCTGCTGTAACAAATTACCACAAATTTGGCAGCTTGAACACAAACTTATTATCTGAAAGGTCTGCAATTCAGAAGACTGAAATGAGTGGTGGCAAAAGTCAGAGTGTTGGCAGGGCTGCGTTCCTTTCTAGTGGCTCTGAGAAATAAACCGTCTCTTTGTCCTTCCAGCATCTGGAGGACATATTCCTTGGCTTATGGTCTTTCTCCATCTTCAAAGACAGCAGTGTCAGACAGAGTCTGTCTCATGCTTCATTCTTTCTGGTTTTGTTTTCTGTTTCCCTTCCACTTTGTAAGGATCTAGATAATCAGGATAATATTCCTATGTCAAGGTCAGCTGATTAGAAACTTCTATTCTTTCTGTAAACTTAATTCCCTTTTGCCATGTAATATACCATATTCACAGGTCCCAGGAATTACTAGATAGACATTCATCATGGTCATTATTCTACCTATCACACTATTATAATTTTATAAATCCATGCCAATAAGAAATCATTTGATCAAAAAGAAACCCACACTCAAATTTTTACTGCAGCACAATTTACAATTGCAAAGATGTGGAATCAACCCATCAATTCATGAATTGATTTAACAAAATATGGTATATGTATGCCATGGAGTACTATTCAGCCATAAAAAGGTATTAATTGATGCATTTTGCAACAATTTGGATGGAACTGGAGACCATTATCCTAAGTGAAGTATCTCAAGAGGGGAAAAAAGAAAACACCACATGTACTCACTATTAAACTGGAACTAAACGATGAGTACACATGTGCACAGAGGGTATTAAAATTCACTGGAAATCAAGCAAGCGGGAGGGCAAGGAGAGGATGGGTAGAACATACCTAATGGGTACAATGAACACTATTTCAGTGATGGGCACACTTATAGCTGTAATTCAAGCATTACAAAAGTGATCCATGTCACCAAAAATATCTGTACCACCTTAATATGTTGAAATAATAATGAAAGAAAGAAAGCCATAGACAAGTAAACATATTAATTTTCTGTAATTCCAAATTTATTTTCTTTGAAACAAGTTTATTGAAGTAATTATATGACAAATATCCTACAATAGCTCTGTAGATGGAGTATGTGTTTGGTATAGTGGCATGAGAGAAAAGAGATTACATCTGTTGACGTGGATCAAAATTGGCTGTATCAAGTGAAGGGTTGCTAAAAAATCAACTTGCAAAAGGTAGATTAATTGGAGAAAAGTTATACTAATATATTTAATGTGTATACATGCAAGCTTCAGAATGAAGACCCCAAAGATAAAGGGGAAATTGTCCATTTTCATGTTTAGGGTCAGGAAAATATGTGCAGCCATGTAGAAATATGATTGTGCAAAAAGTGTATGACCTAATGCTGATAGACTGAGTAGGAAAAACCAGCAAGGCCTGTCTGCATAGATTCTTCTTGGCCTCTCTGAGCATGCAGTCCTTCCTTCTGTGTATGGGGCAGGAAGCTCTCTAGAATGGGGGTTCTATGACCTACAGTCAAACGAGGTAGGTCAGATAATTTCTTTATGGCCAGTTTTTACACAGAAAGGCAGAGGCAAAATTAGAGTACTATTTTTAGATTTTATGGCAGGCTTTTGGGCAAAGGGGTTCTGGCTTCTGTGACTATGATTATATATTCCAAATGGATTGATAGATTGTGGCATTCTAAAATCATCAGGTGTTATTATTAGCTCTATTTTCAATCTTTTCTTCTATTCTAGTGAATTAATAAGTATTTCCAATGTGAATTGGTCTAACGACAATATTATGTCACTGAAAAGTGAACAGGAAGCAGAGCGAGGGCAAGTCACTTTTTATATTTTTGGAAAATGTAAAATCTGCATAGTAATCTTTATGATACAGGTTAAATTAAAGAGCGAAAAATGATAGCAGGAACATGGCCCTCTGATTCATTACTGTGCTGCCAATGACCATCACTCTAATAGGTAGAACCAAATACTAATAGCAGGTCTTAAAAATTGTGAATTAATTAATTTGAAAAAATTTTGAAAGGATACTGTGAGAGAGCATCATGCAAAAATTCAGATTAAGAACATATTTCCATATGTAAATTAATATAGAAAACAAAAATAATTTATAAAGGGGCCTCACATATAAGAGGCATGAAGTTATCACTTCTTGCACTAATTTATTATTTCACATAAAGGTCCTCAAAATATCTTTCTTGTGTTGGGGCTCAGAAAACAATACCCCAAAATGAAGGCCTCAGAATCAGCCTCAGAAGCAAAAGTTTTTCTCTGACCTTCTCCTGACCTCTTATCTCTCAGTCCCATTCTCCCCCAAGGCTAGCTACAGAAACCAGAATCCTTCTCCCCCAAGGTGAGTCTTAGAAGCCAGAGCCCCTTTTCCCCAAAGCTAGACATAAAACCTGAAAATAGTACTCTA
Organism: Indri indri; assembly: GCA_004363605.1. Lineage (NCBI taxonomy): Eukaryota > Metazoa > Chordata > Mammalia > Primates > Indriidae > Indri > Indri indri. The sequence goes on from RJWJ010005465.1 coordinate 9,601, forward strand.
ACTTTCCCTCTGCCTTTCTATGTAAAAACTGGCCATAAAGAAATTATCTGACCTACCTTGTTTGACTGTAGGTCACAGAACCCCCATTCTAGAGAGGTTCCTGCCCCATGCCCAGAAGGAAGGACTGCATGCTCAGAGAGGCCAAGAACAATCTATACAGACAGGCCTTGCTGGTTTTTCCTACTCAGTCTATAAGCATTAGGTCATACGCTTTTTGTGCAATCATATTCTACACGGCTGTGCATACTTTCTTGACCCTAAACATGAAAATGGACAATTTCCCCTTTATCTTTGGGGCCTTCATTCTGAAAGCTTCTGTGTATGCATGTTAAATAAATTCATATGCTTTGCATATGAATTTGCATCTTGGCAATGATTTTTCAGTGAACCTTCAGAGAGTCAAGGGTCCTTAGCCCCTTCAATACATATATAATCTCATTTTACCTTAATTACCTCTTTACAAACCAAGTCACCAAATGCAGTCATATTCTGAGGTACCAGGTGTTAAGACTTCAACATATGAATTAGCGGGGCATCCATAATTTATTCTGTAATGTATAGTTTCTCAAATCAAAGGAGAAAACATTCTTGCCCAGGCACAAAGAGGATGAAATTTCTCAAACTGAGACCAGAACATATGATTCTTACTTCTAATAAAATACACATACATACACACGCACACACACACACACACACACACACCCACACACACTGCTGAATTGAATTCTGGAGAAGTAGTCAGTAGCAGGATTGAGAGAAGAAGGAAGATCACTGAAATCCTCAGAGACTAATATACTGAATATGAAACTCTCTGAAGTTTAGTACCTTGCTAATGATGAGATTTTCTATTGAACTACTGATATTAATACTATTACTTAGAAAAAAATTTCACTGAACTAAGAGGGAGAAAATCAATTTACTCTACAAAGGCCAGCCTAAAGTTTGTTTTCTTCAGAAGCACTCCACAGAGCAAGAACAGGGGAACAGAGGGAGGCCAACACTGTCAAATGAGTTTCTAAAGTTAAAACAAAGAAGAATGTAGATGCGGAAGTTGAGGGCATTCTTCTGCTGATATACAGATATTTCTTTTCACCCTCTCCCAGGGTCTGCAAAATGCCAGTTTCTGTGTGTCCCACCTCTATAAAATCCTCAGATTAAGGCTTTGTTGTGCTGAATTTTCTCTCCATCTATCTTTCCAACGATACTTATAAGCTTTTTTAGATCTTTATAGGTGTTCCATGGGTTTGATCTACACTTTCCTGTCTATTGCTATTTTAATGACTTTGTAGCACTGTTTCTCATTGGGCCTATTTGGCTGAAGATCCCCTCTTATTACACATTCCCTCTTTCTCAACATTCTACTCTTCAAATTAAAGTCCCGCGGAGACTAAGCTGTCCTGACACATTCTCTTCAAAGGGAATGAAAAAGAAAGGGGCTTGACATAACACTATTGAATCTAAATATCTAGAATAAAGCCATCAATGAACATTGGGTATTGGACACTTTAATGTAAAAATAAACTAGATTTTAAAAAAATTTTAAAGACACTCTATCCCTAATATAAATTAAAAATAAATAAAGTATGTCACCAGATATTGAATGGAGCAAGTATAAATAGATACATAGACCAAGAGCAAGATTCCATGGTTTAAAACTGTTAGAATGCCCCTATGGACTTCCCATCTATCTGAGGAAAATGTTGCTGGACATGCTAAAGTCATGTCTTCTATTTAGAAAGAAATATCCCATGTATTCTTCCCATGTATTTTCCTTCATCTAGACATTCTTTCTGAGTGACCTCATTCCATATCTTGGCTACAAATGCTATTTGTATGCTTATAACTCAAAAATTATATCTCCATGTCTTCTCCCCATAAATTGTAATTTACATATCCAATTGTCAATTTGACATAAACAGCTGGAACACTAGCAAACATCTCAAAATTAAAATAGGCAATGGAGAACTGCTGATTATCTTGTCTAAATTTACACTCTAAGTTTTATTCCTTACAGTAAATGGACAACCATTCATCCAGTTGTCCAATTCAGAAATTTAGGTTATAACTTTTATTCTTCTCTGTCATTCACCCCCACATTTAATTTATTAGTGGGATTATCTTTAAACAATATTCCAAATTCAGTCAGATCTTTTCATCTGTAGTGTGAAAGAAAAATTGCACCTGGCCAGTTAAACAAGAAAGGAAGGCTTTATTCAAGACTAGAGGAATGAAGGTGTACTACATTTACTTTCCATTGTTCTAAAAAAGGTCAATGGGACTAGGTCATTTGTGTTTGCTAATTGTTTCTTATCAAAGCAAGCTGCTTAACCTCCCATAGAGAGACAAGAGTGTTATCTTTCTTGATGATTACATTTCAGAGGATGGCTCCCAGCTCCTTAATGATTTACATCTTAAAGGAGCATAAAGAGAATTTACCATTGCAAGTTTCCTAAAGTAACAATTGTCAGAAAGAGATAGAGGCTCCAAATCAGACAGAAGCCTGTCTAAAGTTTAGTAAAGCTTAGAAAACGTTAAGGGCATCTTGGCCAATAGTTTGAGTGTTCTAACTGAATACTCATGACTGCTTACCTGAACTTCTGAAATGTCTTTGCAGATAGTCTCCCTTCTTCCTCTCTTGCCTTCCTTACTCACCACAGATGAATAAAAATGGGATTTTTTTTTCTGTATAGAACTTCTTCCTAAAAATAAAATAGATATTTATAATGAATATTTAACCTTATTTAATAAATAGTTGCCAAAGTGAGTTTATAATAACATAAATAAAATTATGTTATATCAATCCCATGATTAAAATCCTCATAATACTGCTCATAGCATTTACAGTAAAATACAAATTGCTTATGCATATTTACTAAGCCCAAAATGATCTATTTCTTTGTGTGTTTCTCGGTCACCCACTTCTATTTTTACCTCACACATCACAGTATTCCCATGGTTGGGTCTTTAAATTAGCTCTGAGATTGGTTTGAGGTGCTTTTTAGCCTTGTACCAGTTATTAAGTTATTCTTTATCTCCTCCAGATCCATCCTGTTATGCTCTGTTATGCTCTTCCATGCAACAATGGACCTGAGCCACTGCAAGCTATATTTCTCTTTTTCTAAGTGGATTTTTATTTTGTTTTTCACAATAACAATTATTATATGGATGCTAGAGTGCTGAAGAAAAGATATACCCTGTTACTGTTGCCCTCCTATTCCTATGAGCTATTGCTTCAGAATGATTCTTAAATCTAGTTTTCTAGTAGCAGTTTGATTTTATTCCCTGCCCCCAGTTTCTAGCTTCTTTTCACACCTGCAAATCCAGCTTCTTCCTACTTGTGGTAGGCAGAATTTCTGGGAATGGTCTCTGTCCTGTGTTAAGTAGTGACCCCCCTCAAAATATGTAGAAGTCCTAACCCCTGGCAACTGTGTGGTCTTATTTAGAAAAAGAATACTTCCAGATGTAATTAAGATGAAAGTTAACGTGAGGTCACACTGGAATAGAGAGGGACCTTAGTACAATTTTACTGGTGTCCTTATAAGAAGCGGAGAGAAGACACAGAGACAGGTATGCACAGAGGGGAGAATAAACCAGGTGAAGACACAGGCGAACAAAGGGAAGGTGGCCATGTGACGACGCAAGCAGAGATGAGAGTTACCCAGCTACGAAGCAAGTAGCATCAAGGATTTCCAGTAACACCAGAACTAAGAGAAACCTGTGGAACAGACTCACACTCAGAGCCTTCCAGAAGGAGCTAACCTTACCAACATTTCGATTGTGGACTTCTTGTCTCCACAATTATAAGAGAATGAATTTCTGCTCGCTTAAATCATCCAGTTCCAGATACTTCAGTATTTCTGGTACAGCTCTTGGAAACTAATACAGTCCCCATGAGTCTCTGCCTCATAATTTTAAAACTTATAAATCTGATATATTTTGTGATTGAGTTACATTTGTAGTTACAAAATTTCTAAGACTTCTTATATTATTTAGTATATGCCAAACAATATACCTATTGATACTGTTAACTTATATCCTGCAATTATGTTACATTACATGGCACAGTTGACCTTAAAAGGGAGAGATTATCTGGGTGGACCGAATCTAATCACAGAAATACTAAAAAGCAGAGAATTTCCTCTGGCTAGTGACAGAAGAGGATGCCAGGAGGGGAAGTCAGAAAGATTCAAAGAATAAGGATCTGCCATGTCATTGATGGATTGAGGGGGGCAAGTGATAAGGAATGTGGGGGGCATTTAGAAGCTAAAGGAGTCCCTAACTGATAGCAATCAAGGAAACAGGGGCCTCGGACCCTGTCAACAACCTGAATGAGCTTGGAAGAGACCCTTCCCTAGACCCTGAGCAGAAAATGTAGCTGAGCCTGTTCAAACTTCTGACTTACAAGACGGTAGCATAATAAAGAAGTGTTGTTTTAAGCCACTAAGTTGGTGGTAGTTTGTTATGCAGAAAGAGGAAATTAACATACCCCCCTGAGAGGTACCAAGAGCAGACATCCTCTCCTTGGAGGTCCAAGTCCTATCTCTGAGAGCCCCTTCCTCTAAGCTCCTGAACATCAGCTATCCAGTACTTTCTCCTCAGTGTTCTGTCGGCCTCCATGGGGCCCCCCTCTAAGCTGCTAGTTCTGAGTGTTGTCATGTTTTCTTTGTTTCCCCTAGCCTTCAGGGCTGTAGTTGCTTTTCAAAATTATATTCTCTTTGTTAGCTCAGTGTTTCCTTTGTGATTTTACTCTTCACCAATGCCTGTTTAACCAATTCCTTTTACTAAATTCTTTCTGTTAAAAAAAGATTGTGGTTTCTGTGTGCCTGCCTGGATCCAAACTGATACACCCCGATCTTCACATAGTTGGCTTCTTTTTATCAGCCTCTTAAAGAAAAATGATATCTAATCTAAAGTAAAAACTCAGTCACTCTCTACCGTAGGACTTCTTTGAATTATCTTATCAGCTTATTCTCTATTGAATATTTTGCTTGTTTTGTGCTCAGTTGATTGGTTTTATCATTTTTATCTTCTCATAAAAATGATGGCTATATAGGAGCAGAAATGTTGCTTATTTGAATGCAGCTACCTTTGTTTATGCATGCTGTAATTAATGGTAGTGTGGCAAGGGGGTTACCTTTTATTTCAAAATCTCAACAGAAATTTAGAGCAGGTCAGATTCAGCTTCTGTAACACAGACTTGCTGAAAGATCAATTTCAATCCCAGAGCAGGACAAAAAATGGGGTCAAATAATGAATCTTGAAATGCTCTAGCTTAGCATTTACCAAAGTATGATTTGTAGGTGTGAGGAGAAACTTGCCTTTTCCCTTGGAAGTTTGCTATAAGATCAACTCACAATTAAGGCAGATTAATAATAGAAATGTTTATTTACCAATACCATGCATATGGGGAGAATCACATAGTGATCACCCAATATCCCAATGGAATTCAGATATTTTTATACATGTCTTTTAGGGGGAGAGGGGAAATGAGGAATATAGGTAGATAAGGGGGTGCTAGGGAGGATGAATTGATGGGGAAAGAGATTCCTGCAATCTATTGAGATAACAGGGATAGGAAGGGAAATCACTTGCCCCCTTTCTTCTTTTGATCAGGTCAGCCTGGTTTATGCAGATAGAGGGAAAGCCCCCTTCCAGTGCCTTTTAATTTCAAATGACCTTTAATTCAAAATATTCTTTATACCAAAGAGTCATATTTGGGAGTGAAATTTCCTGAACTCCTTCATTCACCCTGTCTGGAACTTCTCTAGAAGTTTCATGCATTAAAAGCTGAGTCAGTAGTTGTGGAAAGACAGATCAGGTTAGTAGTCAAGTAAGAAGAGATCTGAAAATGGAGACAAGAACATAGATTAGAATGAGAATAAATAAGTAGAAAAGGACAGATCTAAGCACATTTCCCCATTCTCCATTAAACTAGTCTGCCATTCTTGGAAATAGGTCTTCATTAATTTTCTGGAAAATATTTATCTTGTCTTTTAAGAAGTGCAAATCACAGTCTTTACTCTTCCTAAGTGGCTAGTATTTTTGCCAATAATCATGCAAGCTCTGCCCTGTTGGGCTGTCAGGGCATCCAGGAGGTAGCAGTTTTCAAATACAACAGAGGCTGGGCTGTTGACTTCTGACTGAAGTGCTCCAAATGCTTGTATAGCGTTATCAGACTCTTGTTCTACTACCACGGAGAGTTTCAAAACTGTCTTTTCAATCTCATGAGTTCCAAATGCCAAGCAAAGAGAACTTAGAATTGTGACATACAAGTGTATTTTTTTTACAATATTATATCTAGTACTTTTGCTTGGTACCACTTTATGAGCAAAAGAGCCCAAGTTTGTAATTGGCTGGTATTTAAAGTGGAGTACCTGAGGGTACTCCTCTGTCAGAGGGTGTCAGATAACCAAGTCCACAGGGTCCTGAGCATCCAGGTGGGAGCCACTTCTATACTTTATCACCACACACAATAAAAAGACCAATGTAACGCACAGATAGGGTTGGGCTAGAACCCGTGACCTCCCAGTTTGGAGTTGCTGTGCCTCTTCTTCCTCATTCACACTTCCACATCTCCAGTGTCCCTGTGTCCCTGTCAGTCTATGGGGACAGAACAGGTTATGAAATATTTGATATTAAAGGCCTTTGTTCTAGTTCTGGCAGTTATAGGGCTTGATTTCATCAGCTAAGCAAGTCAGTCCAGACTTTTGGTCTGTCCACATGTAATCTTTAGTGTCTGGGAACTTAACAAGGGAAGTGAGTGAACTACCCCAAGTTGCACAAGAATGGCTTGTGAGCCATTTACAACATCTGGTGGTTTGACAATCATTGACATCATGAGGGCTAGTTTCATTACCATCTAAGAGGTGTAAGAATGCCATCTGTGGAATCAAACCATACAGTCTGATCACAATACTGCCCTAGCATATCACCCAGAAAAGATCCAGCATCATCTCTGTTTTCAATGTAAGGGGAAAAATTCCTTTCCAGTGGCATTACTTGAGCAAAAGACAGTTTTTGAGTTTCCACAGAGGTCTTTCTGTGTCCAGTTCACTCACCAACAGGAGAAAGAAGCATGATGCTTCTTCTCTGGTTGTGGATGCTACATCTTGTCATACATCCATCTTCTGGACTGGTTCCACCAGGCACTCACATTGGCAGGAAAAAATAATGAGTTCAGGTTCAATTCCTTTGCATGGCCTAGATGTCAGCATACTACCAATTAGATTGATTAGTCAGTCTGGCCAGGGTTTGAAAGACTGGTACAAAAGGATTCTGGGTCTGTGCCTGATCTGCTGGAAAAACAATAAGGGTTAGTAAGAGTAAGGAATAGTTTGAAAGAATCATAGAGGATGATTAAAGAGAGAATGGGATAGGTTCAGACAATCTCCGCTCAGCTTTCAACGTGCAGTCCTCAAACGGGGAGGCTTAAAAGAAGAAATGTTTAAAAAGGAACGTGGCGGGGAGGAAGTTTGAAAGACAAAAATAAATTTATAGATAAAAAATGGGGTATCTTGATCCACGATGTTGGGAAAAGGCTGTCTGCTTTGTGATGACATCTGCTTCAGGGGCCTGGGAACTGGCCCTGGAAATCCTTACTTTCAGGTCACCTGGAGGGGTTGTCCTCCAATTGTCTCGGAGTAATTTGGCATGGCTTGGGTGAATCCAGGAGGATTTTGCTTTATTCTTATGGAAGCATAAGTAGTTAACGGTACTTTATAAGGGTCTTCCCAGTGAGGTCCCAGTGAGACACGAGTCTTCTTCTAAAACTTTGATGTACACACAGTCTCTTGTGTACAGGATGACAAGGCCTGTCAATTGGCAGAGGACATGCTCCTTTCACCTGTCCATGTTATGCTCCAAGTGTATTAGTTAGTGTCTGTATGTAGCTATTCATGGTATTGAATCATTCACTTATATCCCCATAGTGTTCGGTCAGTACAGGAATAGAAGGTTTATAGGTGTCAGTAGGCATGGGAGAACAGAACACTATTTCAAAAGGAGTTAAATCATGTCTCCTAATTGGACCATTCTGGATTTTTATAAGGGCCAAAGGTAATGTTTCTGGCCATTTAATTTCAGTATATTGACAGACTTTTCTCGAAGTCCTTTGTATTTCTAGTTTTTTACATTCCACTTGCCCTGAGGATTGGGGATGATATGAGGTAGGAAATTTTAACGAGTACCCCAGAGCCTTTGTAAACAAGTGATTAAAAATGAGTCCCTTGATCTGACTCAATCCATAAAGGAATACCAAAACAAGGAATAATCTCAGTTACTAATTTCTTTACCACTGTTGTAGCATCAGCACACTTAGTTGGGTAGTATATGGTCTATCCACAAATCATGTAAACAATAACCAAACAGTGAGAAAAGCCTAAACCTAGAGGTAAATATACAAAATCAATTTGGAGTGTTAAAAAGGGATAATCTGAGCCTTTGGGGGCAAGTTTTCTCCAGAGATTTGGTGAGATTTACAAGTAGTGCGCTGGGAAATAATTTGGTCAGAGATATTATAGATTCTGGGGTAATTCCAACTATATATGCACACTTTTTGTTAATTATCTCCTATTGGTACATATCTCCCATGTGATAAGAGATAAATGTAAGTCAAAAAATTTAAAAGAAAAGGGGCCATAGGGACCCTGTTTGGCCCAATATGCAATCTATCTGGTATTATAGGTCCATTGGCAATAAAGTATCAGCAGAAATTAAGAAACAAGATTTCTAAATTGTGTCAGCTATATGGCAAACTCCAAAGGCATATTTGGAGTCTGCATAAATAGTGGCAGCTTGTCCTTTTGCCAATGTGCAAGCTCTAGTGAGGGCTATAACAAAATTGACTCAAAGCATTTTGGGGTGAGCTTGAGTGTCTTGAGATATTTCATGTTCTAAGTAAGTAACAGATACCCGTACCCACTGGAGTTCAGACCTAGTGGCTTTATGGCCTCATTCAGCTGGAGTCTTTAAAACAATGAATCTTAGAGAGCACCTTATTTACAGAATAAAAGATTATTAACATACTGAACAAGAGTGGATCTCTGGGTAAAAGTTAGAGTCCAAATCAGCTTAGAGAATGAAAGAATGTTGGAAGAGACTCACAGTATCTCTGAAGTATTCGGGTCTACATTAACTATCTCCCTCTGAAGGTGAATGTAAACAGAAATTGTGAATCAGAATACAACAGAAATGAAAAGAAAGTTGAGCAGAGGTCAATTACTATATTCTTAAAGTCACGTGAACCAAAAAGTATTTGAGTTAGTTTCTATCTTCTTGATAAAATATTTGATTTAAGCACTTATTATTTTTAAGCTAATTAATTAGAAGAACTCTTTTTATATAATTAGGTAGTAAAATATCACATACAAATGACATATATAAACACATAGACATACAGATATACAGACAGAAGAAGTTCTAATAGCTCTTTTAAAAAATTTTATTTGCTGGCTCTTAAATATTACTATTTTCTTTTATTCAGACTATCAATCATTTAATTACCTATTTTATTGTTTTAAGCAATTATCAGCTAGGCAACGATTTTCTGTTAGTAAGATTTTGCCACTTCAGTAAGCGTCTGTTGCTTCTAAGGCCTAATATTTATATATGTATTGGTAGTCAGAGCTAAAAAGTAGAGTACTCAGTTCTTCAGAAATCAAGGATCTTCTTTTTACCTTAAATCTTTACTTTGGCTCTCAGATCTCCATGATCAACTTAGGCAACGCTTTTTTCTTATCCAAGAGCACAAGAAAAAGGAACAAAGAGTTAGAACACAGAAATCTCTGTGAATTCCTGAAAGCTGGAGTTTGCACCCCTTGTAGTATTGCTATTTACTGTTAGTTTCTGTAGGACCTTGTCAGACATTTGAGGCCTGTAACTGGAATCTAAGCTAATTAATGATCAGATCCAATCTGATCCCAGACCTAGTTTTGTTTCCTTCATGACTTCTGAACCCAGTTAGGATAAAAAAAACTGCTCAGATAAACTCAGAAAACTCAAAACACAAATCTGTGGCATTTTGGAATCTGAGAGAGAAATTCCCCACAAGCCTCAGTTACAAGGAGAAAGCAAAGGACATCAGGTCCAGTAGGTGCTTCACATGGATTGTCAGTGCTTCTGAAGGTTTCTGGGAGCTCTATCTTGGAACCCAATTTTGATAAAAATTAAATTTAATAGAGTTTAATTGAGCAAAGAGCAATTCACAAATTGGGCAGCTTAGCTAGAACAGGTTCAGAGAGACTCTAATGCTGTAGCGTGGTGAAGAAGGTTCATGGACACAGAAGAGAAAGTGACCTATAGAAAATGTAAATGAGGTATAGAAACATCTGAATTGGTTACATCTCAGCATTTGCCTTGCTTAAATGCAATTTGAACAGTTGGCTGTCTTTGATTGGCCAAAACTCCATGATTGGCAAAGAGGAAAGAGTAGAAAGGAGTGAAAGTGAATGAAGCAAACTTTAGCTGGGAAAAATAGCTGACATTTTTGTTTTTGAACTTTTAAACTAAAGAAACCAATAATCCTTAACCAAGGTTATAACTTAATGAAAGAAGCAAGAGGTGTCTTGAAAGAAGTGGAGAACAATTTTTGCAGGATCTAGAAAAGCTGCAGAAAACAACTCAAAGAAAGAAAATTCTCAATAGCCATAAATGAGGTTTAACTCAGAATTTTGTGCAGTCATATTTTCAAGGGTCACAGCTTTTCAGCTGACCATTCATACATAAATGTCTAAAAGTCCCTTATGTTTCTGCAAAATACAGGAAAGCAAAAGCTGTGTACAGAAGGGAAGAGAATCAATGAATGGAGAAATTTATATAAATTTCAAAACCAGAAATGCCCATGAATCAAACCTGAGGCGAAAGCACAGAACTTTAATTATTAGGCTACGAGGCAAATTGGCTTATGCCATTATTCCCACAGAGGCAGTATTCAAGGGATTTCTTTTTATGTTTGTTTTAGATTGGATAGTCACTCTTCAATTTTGTCAAGAGAATTTTTAAGGCTAGCCACAACATAATGTGTCTTCTTAAAATCTATTTTTTCTATTAATACAAATAAGGCAATTGTTTTGAATAAAAGATCTCTAAAATTTATTTTTAAGAAAATGTAGAGGCTGGGCGCGGTGGCTCACACCTGTAATCCTAGCACTCTGGGAGACCCAGGAGGGTGGATCGTTTGAGCTCAAGAGTTCGAGATCAGCTTGAGCAAGAGCAACAGTGAGACCCCGTGTCTACTAAAAAAAAAAAAAAAAAAAAAGTAGAAGGAAAATTAGCTGGACAACTAAATAGAAAAAATTAGCCGGGCATGGTGGCACATTCCTGTAGTCCCAGCTACTCGGGAGGCTGAAGCAGGAGGATTGCTTGAGCCCTGGAGTTTGAGGTTGCTGTGAGCTAGTCTGTTGCCATGGCACTCTAGCCTGAGCAACAGAGTGAGGCTTCATCTAGAAAAAAAAAAAAAAGAAAAGAAAATTTAGTTCTTCAATTTAAAGCATCCATCTTTTGGCCATTAATCTCAATGGTATATTTATTCCAAAAGTGACTCAATCAAATACCTCTTTATAGAAAGCCCAGGTGATAATTTTTCAGGTTTAGCCTGAAGAGGGCACAGAGAGGGCGATTTCCAAGATTCCCAAAAATTCACTCTCAAAATTATACAAAGTCCTTTTAAGACAAAGACTCAAACCTCACAGCATGACATATTTGGTACAAAGAGTGTGCTGCTTAAAATCTTATGTGTCTCAGACTCCCAATCTTTTCAGATTGGCTGCCTGACATGTTCCAAAAAAAATATGCCCCCTGGATGGTAGAGACTGAGGAGAGAATTCCTGGTCAGTCACTAGACAAGCTCAGGGACATGACACAGGATGAGAAGGAAACTGTTACCAGAAATTCAGCACTTGTCCCCAGTCCACATCAGAATAATGAGGAAAAGTGGTTTGAGGAGAAGGAAAGAGAAGTTTATTAATTTGCCAGCAAAGAGGACATTGGCAGACTCCTGTCTCAAAGTACCAATTTCCTGCTTCTGAGCACAAGTACAGAGCTTTCAAAGGTTCTGACTCATCTCAACTTCGGCTAAAACACTCTCATAACCTCTGTCCAGATTAATCCCATCTTGGGGCTAAAATGATCTCATGACCTCCACCCAGACGATTCCCCTGAGACATCTCCTGTGGCACAAAGAACAAAAGACATTGCCCTGCCCCTCTCGACCACTGGCCTGAGACAGTGATGCCCAGATCCTAGTTCTCCAAAAGGAGTGGGGATGTTTTAAAGAGACATAACTTTTTCGCCATTTTCTCAAGCCATTTCTTCTGTTACATATTCCCCCTTCTCTATGGGAGAAGGGGCGACTACTTTGTTACAAAACCTTATACAGTTTTTGTTTTCAGGGCCCTGCAGCAATGTTTGCCTTAATACACGCCAGGCCAGATGGAACCATGTAACTGGCTAGTCTGTCTCAAACGTCAGGCTTATGAGGTGCTAGGCCCGTGTTCTACACTATGGTAACCCTCTTTATGACAAAAACAACACAGAAAGACAATTTGCAAAAGAAAGAAGAACAACAATAAATAATAACAACGATAAAAGCTATTTCTGAGAAGAGATGGAATCAAACAATATGACTATTTCATACCACAAAGTACCAAAAAATATACCAATACCAGAGCTGCTCACAAGACTAGTCACTCACAAAATTTTCTCTCGTTAATCTCAAATTTGGAAAGGACATTGATCTTTTACTCTCTGCTCAACCAGACCCCACAAAGAGAAAAACCAGGAGTCTGATTGGTAAGTAAGGTACCTTGCCATGCTGACAGCTGGTCTGAATTCCAATTTCCTCACTGTGGCTTTCGGGAGAGCAGAGCAGCTTTGAGATCCCGCCAACTATGCCAAACTGTAGGGGTGAGGAGAAATTTGCCCTTTTCCCAAAAAGTTTGCTGAAAGATCAACTCTCAATTATGGCAGATTGATAACAGAAATATTTATTTACCGATACCATGCACACGGGGAGAATCACATAATGATTATCCAATATCCCAATGAAGTTCAGATATTTTTATACATACCTTTTAGAAGGGAGGGAAGAATAAGGAGTATAGGTAGATAAAGGGTTGCTAAGGAGGATGACTGGATGGGGAAACAATAAGTTAACCTGAGAGAGAGGTATTATATTTCAAATGATTGGGCTAGGTCTGGTTGCAGTCTTGATCTTCTTTCCTGCAATATATTGAGATAACAGGAAGAGGAAGTGAAGTCAGTTGCCCCCTTTCATCTTTTGATCTGGTCAGTCTGGTTTGTGCAGATGGAGGGAAAGCCCCCTTCCAGTGCCTTTTGATTTTGAATGGCCTTTAATTCAAAATATACTTTATACCAAGAGGTCATATTTTGGGGCAAAATTTTCTGAGCTTCTTCAGTTTTTAATAATAGTTTAAGTAATTATGTGTATAATGTACTCATTTGGAAATTCAGATTGTACCTTGTTTAGCATATATTAAATGATATAAGAAGTCATAATAGAAATTTTATAATTACAAGGCTTTGTCCCTTAAGTCCAAAAACTTATCCAAAATGTAATTATATGAGGTTCATTGCCCAGTGCACGTGATAAGTCAATCCATCCAGACACCAGGTTGCATCAGAGAAAGAGGTTTAATGATAGGGCCCCCATTTGAGGACAGGGGAGGAAACCTCAAATCCACCTCTCAGAGGAGTTTGGGGCTAGGGATTTTAAAGGATTTGGAGGAGTAGTCAGCATTGACATTGTTTGGTTAAAGAGTCCAGGGAAGGGAGAGATGAAGAAGCTACATTTTCATGCTGATTAGGCTCCCCCGTGGGGTGGGGGGTCTTCAAAATGGTTGGCATCAGCCTTTCCTCTGGAATCCAGTATCTGAAAAAGATCTGAAGCAATTCTTAAACAAAGGACTTATGAATCTACCATCAGAAATCCTATCTATAGGGAAATTGAGACTGTAAATGGTCAGAATCTAGTGCTACATGATTTTTCGCTACAAGCGAGTCAAAGTACAGCTTGATTAATGCTTAATTATAACTATATTTTATCCAGAATTCTTGTTAGCCCTGTGAGGGCAGTTATAAAATTAGGACCTATTTTTTATGTAAAACCTTGGATTGGGGGGGAATAATAATACATCACCATTAATGTTAATAACTTCCCCAATTTCGTATATGTACCAGTGATATTGGTAGCCAAAACAGGATGTATAATAGACCATGGATCAGAGAAACTGCATAATTGCTAAAAAGATAATTCTATCTAAAGCAATTCAATTTGACTTTTTTTAACTTTAATTTAATAAGCTTGATAAGTATAAAATCTTCATTTCTCTTCGGGTTGCATAGACACAGCCTTAACTGACTCTTTATATAATCATCACCAAGTAATTATATTCCAGCTGGATGCTTCGTGACTCTCCTTTGACCACAAATTAGTTTGCACAAAATGACACAAGCCATATTGTGTGGCATCTTTTATTACTGCCAGTCACTGACATGTAGCTGAGAACAATGAATATATTTTGAGCAAGAATTGTGCTATTAGCTGGAAGACCAAATGCAAACCTGACTAACCACAGATGTCTAGGTGATTATTTTAGATTTCTTTTTTCTGAATTCCCTGTCCCTCTCCATAGTAATGTAACTAATTATTGGCAATACCTATACATGTATTACAAGTTCATAAGATGTTTTTCTTCCCAGTTTTTTTTTCCTCCTCAATGAAGTAGAGTTTACATATGAAGTATTAATAATTAAATTAATTGCTTGAGGCTGTGGATCATCACACTGAACCCTTTCCTTACCTCCAATGGCATGAGGCAAATGCGAATACTTTACAAAGCAACAGGGAATAAGGGAAACAAGTATTGTTCCTTGAGATTATCACAGGCAAAAAGACATGGAACTCCACTCAGCTTTTCAAAACAATATTTTATGAAAAGCTCCATTTTTCTTGCATGAAAAAGCAATTCAATAAGCAATTCTTTCATAAATGCAAATTCTTAATTATACAGGTCCACATAGTACAAATTAGCCATCTTCCTAATGACTATTCACATATCACCTCATGAAGAAAAGAATACAAGAGCAATTTTTATTTCTAAATATTTGCTCAAATCGAAAAAATAATAAACTAAAACAGTACTTGACAATGTAGGTATATACACACAGCAAGTGCTAACAAGAAATGCAATTAAATAAGTAAATGAAAAACTTTTTTGAATTATTATATTGACTTTAGACTGAAAGGTTTTATGTCAATTATCTTACTGTGTGATGGTATAAAATAAGAATATAGAATTTTTTAACCTAAATATAAATTCTGTTTTTTACCTAAATGTATACTCAGTTAAGCTTACTAAAAAAATTTGTAGAAATAAAGGGTATTCATAATTTAAAATCAAACAAATTAAATAGTGCTAACACATTAGAAAATTCAGAAGCCAACCTTAAAATCAGATAGTCACGACATCAGTTTTTATATTTTATGCTAAGAATAAAATATTATTGAACACATCACAAAGATTTGCATTAGCATTATATCTGATGTAGACATGTAGAAATTAAAAGTTAGAAAAAGTAATGTCATATAGAATCAAAACATAAAGAATTCTGTTGCCTCAATGCGGAAAATAGTTCACTGTTGTTCTCAATGTCTTCAAAATCAAAACGTAAAGACTATGCTCTCAATATTCAATACATTTTTGCAATTCTGCATGGACTTTGCTAAACTTAGGTTCGAAAATACTAATGAATCTTTTGTAGATTTCTATTAAATAGCTTACCTCTAACTTTAATTATCTCTTTTTATTTTTTTCTTACAAATTATTTTTCAAACTTCAAGTTATGGTATAACAGAATATATTGAACAAGACTATACTTCACTTTTCTCTTTTCGAATTGAAATTTTCTTTTTCACTTCTTATATGAAAGTGATCTATACATTTTAATTATTTTAGTTTATTTCCTTCTTTTTCTTATTTTTAAAATATTTGTTCTTTTCAATCCTTGATACTGTGACTCTCCTATGCTCTCTCAATCTCTTGATTTTTCTCCCTAATTTTCCTGCAAATGCTTTACTTTTCTAAGTCATATAATCAGATGACATAATTTCAAGTTCTGTCACTGAATTAATAAAAGGATACAAGTAAAAGAATGCTGAAATTCCATGCCCTTGAATTAGAAAGAGAGCTATTTTTTCTGCAACATTTTGGATCTCCTGATGTTCAGAGAGTAAAGATTTAAGAAGACAATAAAGGAGTTAATTGCAATAGTCAAGATGGGAAGTGATTAAAACATTTAATGGAACCATTTCATGATTGTGTTCATTGTCGCAGCACTATGTCTTACAAGGATCACCAATGCACACAAATGCATGAAAAATAAAAATTCTTGGATCAATATTTTATTTTTCTTTGCTTCCAATTTTAATTTTCTAAAATATAACCACATTATGATGTTTAATGTGTAGCATACATAGTATGCCTTGTCTTCAAAATCATCTCCCCAGTGATTACTCATTCTTTCCATATGTACCTCCATCCTGACCACCGTATGAGTCCATGGTTAGTCAATAAATAAAGAAATAAATTCTATCAAGAAATACAGTTTACAAGGGAAAAGAAAAAAAAGGATCATTTGATAAAAAAAGCTGAATGAACTGAGGGAAAAAGTCATGGAAATAAACTAAGAAAAGACCTACGTAGCCTTATGTTAATTCTGTTCAGAATTATTTCAGGTAAAACAGATATTTTAAAGTCTTATGGAGATGGTGCTGGGCTTTTAATTTCATCTTTATTAATTGTAACCTGAATGTATACCAGACACTTCGTGTGTCAGAGACAGAGTTTCTGTACTTCACAGTAAAAAATGGATCTGCTCCCCTTGTCTCAGTTCTTATCCTTAACGTGACATCTCTAGAACTGATGAGAATTTTTCCTACGTGAGTATCCAGACACTCCAGAGGTGAAGGATGAGGAAAAATGCTATTTTTTCCTCTTCTTGTAAAGAAGAAAAAGGCATGTGTCTCCCTCTGTTCCTGAAAGGGTCTCCTTATTCATTGCAGCCTTCTCCAAGAGCCAGGCAATCCCTACACCTTCATTTTTCTGACCTGAAAATGGTTTCAAGTTCTGGAGCTGCATTCATTTGGCATTTAAATTCATAGAGAAATAATTCCAGCCTGTCTCAGGTGCCTTGGGACTTTAACTAGGGAGCAAGTCCAGGCTATAAAAATTTGACTCTCTGGGGGAGATAAGAAAAGTTTGATAATTCATAGTGATAAGAGCAATCAATTTGAAAAAAACGGCTACAGATATAATTCCCACAATATGTGAAATGATTATAAGAGAAGTGAAAGCAAGTATTCTCTACCTTGATAGCATATACATTTCTGTGGATTAAGAAGGTAGAACTTTTTACAGGAACACTGAGAAAAATAAGAAAGTTTTATTTCTTCACATGGTCAATTCAATTCAATGAAAAAATTGTGGTCAAATTCTTGTGACAGCCACTATGGCCAATTTTCAGGGACATAAAACACAGTGTTTGCCTTCCAGATGTATATAATTTCATAGCGTCCTTGAAGCCAAAAAAAAAAAAAACCCAACATAAGGTTGAGTACACATACTTTAACAGGAATAGATTTTTAAAACTGCATGTTTAATGTTAATAGGAGGAAAACATAACATCAATTTGTAATAACTTGAAAATATTATGCAAGTGACATTTGACATTGATCTTAAAGACTTTGTAAATTTCAGACAGGCAACATATCCAAAAGGAGCGCAGTCCAGACACAGAAAACTGCACAGATAAATAAACTGTATATGAAATTACAGTATGAGACAATTCACATCATCTAATGCTGACCCTTATTTATGGTCCAATTAGGCATTTACTTTTCATTTATTCATTCAACGAATATAAGTATATGTTTACCATGTAACAGGGATCATTCTAGGTCATTAACAGAAATGGAAAAAAGCATATAATTAAATTTAATTAATTTAGTTAATTAAATAGTTAATTTAGTTAATTATAATATATATCGTATGAGTACATAGTATGAAGTAAAATACAGTAGGTTTAGTGAACTGAGTCGGGGTGACACATTCCGTAGAATGATTAGGAAGTCTTCTCTCCTAGGGTTCCATCGATCATTTGATGAAAACCCAGAATAAAATTATTTAAAAAGTTATACAAGTAACAAACCAAAAAGTGTGGAAGTATTTATGTTAATACACTAGAGACTCAATATTTATTAGTGTAGGAGTGAAGAGGGAAAGCTTTTCCTCCGCCCTCTGAAGGTTTGCTGAAAAAGAATTGATAATAGGCAGATTAATAGGAGAAAAAGCCATACAAATTTGTTAACATGCATATGGACATGGAAGTTCTGAAAATATGAGACTCAGTGAAGAGCCAGATGACCAAAGCCTTTGTACTATTGTGGGGTGAGCAGATACTTCCCCTTTCCCCCAGAAGTTCACTGAAACATCAACTCACAATTAAGGCAGATTAATGAGAGAATGAGATTTATTTACCATGTGCACAGGGAGAATCACTGAGTGATTACCTAATATCCCATTGAGGTCCAGAAATTTTTATACCCTCCTTTTAGAGGGGAAGAAGAGATAATACAGAAGAATACAATTCTGTGTAGGGGCAATAAATACTTGCTAGGGAGGGGAAAGGATTGGTAAATTAACCTGAGAGAGAGAGAGAGAGAGAGATTGTGTTTAAAGAGATTTGGGCCAGTTCTGGTTGCATTCTTGATCTTCTTTCCTGCACTATATTGAGATAACACGGAGGAAAAGGAAAGTTGATTTTTCTTTTGGTGAGTCCCTCTGGTTATGCAGATAGAGGGGAAGCCACTTCCAAGGGCCTGTTGGTCTCAAGGGCCTTTAATTCAAAATACTCTTTATACCAAAGAGTCATATTTCGGGTTGAAATTTCCTAAGCTCCTTCATGGCACAGGGAAATAGAAGCTTGGAGAGTGGTGAGAGGTTACAGGAGGGAGAACAGAGGAAAGGAATGGTGAGCAAAGGCTGTGATGCAGACAAAGTCTCCCAGGCAGCAGCCCTCAAAGAGCATAGATGGCAGCCTGTAGTAAAAGTTTCTCTGTCAGACTTTTGAAGTGTCAGACTTTTGGTCTTTTATTTTTCCTGTGAGTTAATCTTCCCTGGATCCAGATAAGGAAGATAAGAGGGTCTCAGAGAAAGCCTGTTTGCATTCATTGATTACTTCACTAATGTAGATTTTCTCTACAGATGCAAATCTCCCCCACAAAAGGACAAGCTTTGCAGAGCTAATCCTCTGTTTGCAGCCCCTCTGAACAGCCATCTTTAAAAACATTAAAGAAGTATATTTGGGGATGCCGTATTTTGGTTTCCTTCACTTGTAAGCTGTTTTCCCAAAAATAGTGGGAAAAGCCATCTTTTGAACAAACATCATATGCATTCTAATGAATCTCTACTTAAGGCAGATAGTGATAATCTCTTTTTAACAGCTTTACTGAAATATAACTCACATATCATACAATTTGCCCATTTAAAATGTATAATTCAATTTTTTTAGTATTCCACAGAGTCGTACATTTATTATTGCAATCAAATATAGGACATTGTCATTATCTTCAAAATAAATCATCCACTCCTTAGCCATCAGCCCTCAACCTCCCTCCACCCACCCCCATCCTCCTCTGCCTTAGGCAAACACTAATCTACAATCTATCTTTATAGAATTGCCTATTCTGGATATTTTATATAAATGGAATTATACAATAAGCTGTCCTTTTCAACTGGCTTCTTTGACTTAGCAGTTTTTAAGGTTTATTCATATAGTAGCATGAATTGGTACTTTATTTCTCTTTATTACCAAATAATATCCCATTGTGTGGATATATTACATTTTGTTTTTCTATTATCCAATTAATAGGTATTTGGATTATTTCAGCCTGTTGACTATTATGTATAATGCTGCTATAAATATTCATTTACAAGTTTCTATGTGAGCACATATTTGAATTACTCGAGTTTATACCTAAGAGTGGAATTTCTAGATCATGTGGTAATTCTATGTTTTACTTTTTAAGAAATCGTTGCACTGTTTTTCAAAGTGTCTATACCACTTTATGTGACTAGAGCAGTGTATGAGGATCCCAATTCCTCCATATCTTCAACATGTATAATTATCTAGATTATTTTTTATTATAGTGATTCTAGTGAGTATGGACTAGTTTCTTGATCTGTATCTGCCTTTTGGCCAATGATGTTGAGCATATTTTCATGTGCTTATTAGGTATTATCTTCTTTGGAAAAATGTCTATTTCAATCCTTTGATCAATTTTTTAAACTTAGTTTAATTTAATTTTGTTTCATTTAAAAACATTTAATATTACATCTACCCTTCTGACAAAATTCTAGGTGTATAATACATTATTGTGAACTCCAGGTACAGTGTTATAGAGCAGATCTTTAGAGTTTATTCATCTTATTTGACTGAAAATTTATACCCATTGATTTAATAATTCTCCATTCCCCCCTCCTACAACCTCCTAGAAGCCACCAATCCACTTTCTTATTCTATGAATTTGACTGGTTTAGATACCTCAGATAAGTGGAATCATTCAGGATTTGTCTTTCTGTGACTGGCTTATTTCACTTAATTATAATGTCCTCAAGGTTCATCCATTCTGTCATGTATTGTAGCATTTTCTTCCTTTTAAATTCTGAATAGTATTCCTTTGTATGTACATACCTCATTTCTTTTTTACCCATCACTACATCAATGGATGTTTAGGTTGTTGCACATCTTGGTTATTGCGAGTAGTGCTGTGATGAACACAGGAGCGCTGTTATCTCTTCAAGAGTCTGATGTCGATTCAATGGAATAAATACTCACAAGTGGGATCACTGTATCATCTGGTAGATCTATGAGTATGTTTCATTTTTAAATATTGTTTTTCATGGTGGCTAAACCATTTTACATTCCCATAAGCAGTGTGCAAGAGTTCTAATATGACCATATTCTCACTAACACTTGTCGTCGTTTGATTTTTTTCTAATAATGGTCACCTGATAGGTTTGAGATGATATCTCATTGACATATTGATTTGCATTTCCTTGATGACTGGTGATGCTGATCATCTTTCTATATGCTTGCTGGCCATTTGCATATCTTTTTTTGATAAATCTATTCAAGTCCTTTGCCTCTTTTTAAATCAGATTGTTTTATTTTTTATTTATTCACTTTTTTTTGCTATCGAGTTGTAGGAGTTTGTTATACATTTTGGAAATTAATTCATTATCTGATACATAATTTGCAAATATTATCTCCTATTCCATACGTAGCATTTTTACTCTGTTGACTGTTTTCTTAAAGCTGTGGAGAAACTTTTTAGTTTGATGTAGTTTCATTTGTTTATTTCTATTTTTATTGCCTATGCTTTTGTTGCCATATCCATGAAGTCATTGCCAAGATCAATGTCATGAAGATTTCCCTGTTTTATCTAGGAGTTTTACAGTATGGGCTTTTACCTTTAATTCTTTAATCCATTTTGAGTTGATTTTTGTGTATGGTGTAAGATAAAGGTCCAATTTCATTGTTTTACATATGGATACCCAGTTGTCTCACCCCATTTGTCGAGGAGACTATCTTTTTCCTATTGTACAATCTTGGTTTCTTGTCAAAGATCAGTTGACTGTGTATATGTACATTTATTTCTGCAGTCTCTATTCTGCTCCATTGATCTACATGTCTGCCTTTATGGTATTACATTACATTACATGTTTTGATTAGTTTAGCTTTTCAGTATATTGTGAAATCAGGAAGTGTGATGCCTTTAGCTTTGTTTTTTTACTCAAGATTGATTTGACTACTTGTGGTCTTTTGTGGTTCTTAATGAATTTAAAAATTACATTTCTACTTCTCTGAAAATGCCATTGGAATTTTGACAGTGATTGTATAGAATCTATAGATCTCTTTTGGTAGTGTAACTATTTTAACAATATTCAATATTCCAATCCATTAACATTGAATGGCTTTCCATTTGTTTTGTGCCCTGTTTAATTTCTTTCAGCAATGTTTTGCATTTTTTAGTATATGAGTATTTCACCTCCTCAGTTAAGTTTATTTCTAGGTATTTTATTCTTTTTGGTGCAATCGTAAATGGAAATGTTTCCCTAATTTCCTTTTCAGATAATTCATTGTTAGCGTGCAAAAGCACAAAAGATTTTTGTATATTACTTTTATATCCTGCAACTTTATTTGTTAATTTTAACTGTTTAAGCCACATAGTATTCAATTATGTGGAACTACTATACTATTCCGAAACATTTTCTTATTGGCAAATATTTAGGTCGATTTCAATATTTTTTCAATCAATAAATGCTGCAACAAATATTATTGTCCATATCATTTTTGTAAGAGTAAGTGTATCTACAGGAAAACTTCCTAAATGTTGAATTAATAAGTCAGAGGGTATGTGCATTTTTAATTTAAATATTATTTAAAAGTGAAAGATGCATATCTTAGGTCAATAAAATATTATTCACCAACTATGTGGAGCAAAATAAATACAAATTATTCTTTTATACTTACTCACAATTTTTTGTTATTTTCTATTCCCAAAGAATATGTTTCTGGTATAAAGTTTTCTAGCAATATTCAATTTTTTTTAAGTTACATATAAAGTACTTGTCTAAGATATCAATTTCTGTAGAAGCTAGGTGACCACATCTAAGTACTGGATCATATCACAACAATTTATCACCTTAGAGAATCATTTTTCTGACCTAAGTTTCAATATTAGCCTTTGACTTTTATTTAAGGATTTTAGAAGAAGAGTCTGTTGACAAATACAACAGTCAAAATCCTCAAAATTCACTTCTGGGAGAGAAGAACAAGAAAATAATTACTACCTTCAAGATTTGGCATTTTCCTTCTTTTTCTTTTTGTTATTTTTTCTCTTTGATAGCTAGGAAGCTCAACTTCGAATTTTAGATTCAGTCTTAGCAACTGGCACCAAAACAAAATAATCTTGTTGAGCCTAAAAGTAGCCTGTGGCTTCAAATATTAATAGTTCTGTTCCTATTATCTACCTTTATTATCGTGGCTTCTAATTCACATATGTGTGTCATGTGTGCTGTATCTAAAGTCTGAGGAAATATGCAATATAATTGTTTTCCAGTAAAAAATAAGACATCAATTCCCAAACTGGTATTAATATTACAAGCTGTTCTAAATAAAAAAAGGTTCATGGTCATCCACAGTCAGGGAAAATGAAAGCATAGTTTTGCCTCCTTTAAGAGAAATGAAGCCTGAGCTCTCAGAAATTCTTAAAGAAATTTGTTCAAATGTATTTAATGTAGCACTTGTCAAATGTGTTTGACAATTATTAGCATTTTGAAATATTGTTCCTTGGGACACATGTGCTAATACCAGAACAAGAAATATGCTAGACCATTCCATAATGTTAATCTTGAACCTACTGTGTCTCAGGCACTGGGCAAACAAATGTGCAAATAAGATTTGTCCTCAAGGCTTCATGGTCTTTTCAAATTCAAAGGCAAACATTTTTGATAGATTTGACAAGAGATAAGAACTCAATCAAACACCAAATAAACCCAAGTAATTTCTTGTTTATTAAAGCATATTCCTTGATATTAAGTCTCTGTGTGTCATTTGCCAACTTTAGCTTTGTGATTTTTTTTATATTTTTCCAAAATATTATTATTATTATTATTATTATTATTATTATTATTTAGTGGAACATGAAAACAAAATTACAGTTTTTATACACAACAAAACCACTGTCATTTAATTATAATCATGCAAAAAGAATCTCAGTAATAAAGCTTGAGTATACTGTCTTCTGCCTGGGTATAGAGGAGGAGTAGCTTGGATGTCAGACATACTGTATAAGGAGATGAAAAGCACTATCATTTGGGACCACTCATTGGCTAAAATTTTAAATTGACCTTGGCAATGACCACAGAATGCTCCCAAAGAAAGGTTTTAAAATGTGCTTTATAATATTTTTCTGGATATTTATTAGCTAATATAATAGGTAAACCATAATTATCAGGATAAAAAAATTAAATGAATTTTTTTGAAGAAAAGTGTCGTGAATTTTATAAGAATTAATATTAATGAATGAAATGATAATGTCACTACCCTTAAGGACAAATCATTAACAGGCAATTCAGATAAGGTCTTGCTTCTAGATAGGAAAGTAAAGCAGGAATTGAGCACATCAATACTTGTTGGTTCACTCTAATACTGGGTAAAGAGGGAAAAAAGCAGTCTTAGAGAACCAGAGAACAACAGTGAGGGCATTTTAAAGACAGGGAAGGATTGGTATGGGAAGAACAGAGTAAAAAGATTTTGGAGTGGAAAATTGCCAGAAAAAAACACTTTATGGTTTTGTAGTTAAGTTACAGAAAAGAAAACCACAAGGTAATTGACATCGTTTCAAGTTATGTGATTATATGGATGATTGTGCCCTGCTGTTCATCATTTTCACAAGTTTCAGTATAAGAAGAAATGGACTTTCATAGGAGCAAGAGAAAGTAAGTTTTTATTGAAGACAGAATGAATTGATAGCAGGTATTAAAACTTGATATATGTTGCAAGGGACAGTGTGTAACTAAGGGTGGCTTAGACTGACTACATGTGATAGAGTTTAGAGAAAGAAAAACTACTTTGGATTGAAACAAGAAAGGAAGACATTTACAGAACCTCGAATGTGACCTGAATTATGTAATAAAAGCTTATCTGAGAGTGTCACTGAAATCAGAATAATTAGGGAATAAACTAAATATATAAAAATATTTAATTATTGTACTAATATTTACTTATAATTCTTTTATTTTCTTTTTTCTCATTTGGTTGGTCTTCCTTTATTTACACAAGGATTTAGAAGGCATTGCAATGGTTGGTTGATTTTGTTTTTCAAATGTAGCCTCCCAATCTCTCAGAAAAAAAGGGCTTTTTAAAAAATGTAAATAGATTTAGAAACATAAGTGTTTGTTTTTTTACATGAATGAATTGCATAGTGGAGAAGTCTAGGCTTTTAAGATACCTGTCACCTGAATAATGTACATTGTAGTCAATAGGTAAATTTTTATCTAGCAACCCCCTCTTGCTTTGCCATTTCTGAGTCTCCAATGTCCATAAAGTCATTCTTTATGACCAACGTGTACCCATTGCTTAGCTTCAACTTACAAGTAATACATACAATATTTGTTTTTCCCTTCGTGAGATACTTCACTTAGGATAATGGCCTCCAGTCTCATCCAAGTTGCTGCAAAAGACATTATTTCATTCTTTTTTTGGCTGAGTAGAATTCCATGGTGTATATATACCACATTTTCTTATTTACTCATCAGTTGATGGGCACTTAAATTAATTCCATAGCTTTGCAGTTCTGAATTTTCCTGTGATAAGCATATGAGTGCATGTGTCTTTTTGATGCATTGGCTTCTTTTTCTTTGGGTAGACACACAGTAGTGGAATTGCTGAATTGAATAATAAGCCTACTTTTAGTTGTCTGAGGAATCTCCATACTGTTTTCCACAGCGGTTATATTAATTTACATTCCCACCAACAGTGTATAAGTTTTCCCCTTTTACTCCATCTGTGCTGACACCTATTGTTTTTTGACTTTTTAATAGCAGCCATTCTGATGGGGTAAGGTGGTATCTCACTGTGGTTTTAATTTGCATTTCCCTAATGATTAGTGATGTTGAACAGTTTTTCTTATGTTTATTGGACATTTGTATATCGCCCTTTGAAAAATGTCTGTTCATGTCTTTTGCCTAAATTTCAATGGGATTTTTTTTCTTGCTTATTTGTTGGAGCTCCTTGTAGATATGGATATTAATTCTTTGTTAGATGTATAGTTTGGGAATATTTTCTCCCACTCTGTAGGTTGTCTATGTGCTCTGTTAATTATTTCCTTCGCTGTGCAAAAAGCTTTTAGTTTAAGTCCTATTTATAAATTTTTGTTTTTGTTGTATTTGCATTTGGGGTCTTAGTCAAAAATTCTTCGCCTATGCCAATGTTCAGAAGACTTTTTCCTGTGTTTTCTTCTAGAATTTTTATGGTGTCAGGTCTTACATTTTAAGTCTTTAATCCATCTTGAGTTAATTTTTATGTACAACGAGTGATAAGAATCCAGTTTCTTTCTTGTTCATGTGGCTCTGTAATTTTCCCAGAACCATTTATTGAAGAGGACATCCTTTCCTCAGTTACATGTTTTTGTCTAGTTTGTTAAAGATCAATTGGTTTTAGGTATATGGTTTTATTTCTGGGTTCTCAATTATCTTTCATTGTTGTATGCGTCTACTTTTAAACCGCTACGATGATGTTTTGATTACTATAGTCTTGTAGTATAATTTGAAGTCAGGTAATGTGATGCCTCCAAATATAGTCTTTTTGCTTAGGATCGCTTTGGCTATTTCAGTCCTTTTTGATTCCATATGAAATTTAGGATTGTTTTTTATAATTTTGCGAAAAATAATGTTGAAATTTTGATGGGAATTGCATGGAATCTGTAAATCACTTTGGGCAGTATGGACATTTTAACAATATTTATTCTTCCAGTCCATGAGCATGGGATGTTTTCCCTCTTGCTTGTGTCATCTATGATTTCTTTCATCAGAGTTTTTATTTATAATTTTTATATCTTAATAACCTTGAGCAATTTTTATGAGTCAGGCACTATTCTAAATGCTTTACATATATTAACTCATTTTTTTCCTCACCACAAAGTTCTGGGGTCAGTCAGGCCCTAATATTATCATTACTTTTCAAGTGTGAAAACTTAAAGGTCA
This sequence comes from Indri indri, assembly GCA_004363605.1. NCBI lineage: Eukaryota > Metazoa > Chordata > Mammalia > Primates > Indriidae > Indri > Indri indri. The sequence goes on from RJWJ010005465.1 coordinate 36,444, forward strand.
GTTTTAAATCTTAGTTTGGCCCCTGAAACCAAGGCCTTAACCATTTCACACTGTGTTCTCATTCCTGAAATATTATGTACTCACATCTGCATAAGTTAGATGTGCTCACTCCAACGTGTAGGGTGTTTTACTTAATGATTTCCTCTGTAAGAATGTCTTTGTCATTCGATAAACATAATTACTTTAAATACAGAAAGACATATTTTTTTCTGCATTTTAAAAAGCAGAATATCTTTATAAAAGTTCTTCAGAGATTAAAAAGCAACTGAAGCTGAATTGAAACTATTATTTTTACCACAAAAGCAATAACTTATAATGACAAGCAAAGAAGTGGCACGAGCATTTACTTTTTCTTTACCACTTTCTCCTCTCCCATACATGTATGTAGTGTTTTGGCTCTAAGCTTGAATGTGTGTGTGTGCACATTATATATACACATATATATATATATATATATTATGTATTTAATAGCTATATATCCATAATTATTATGGATGGTTTATCTTTTTCTTGTTTTATTCATTTTTTAAACATGGAGTCTTGTCTTCTGTGGTCATTTATCTTTCAGTTGTCATTCAAATTCAAATATTTTAATTCTTTAATGTACAGTTAATACTCAGTGTTCAGAAAGAAAATTATGTTAGAAGCAATATTGTACTTAGAGTTGTAAGTGAATGCAAAGAACGAGACAGCATTTCTTGACTATTTGGTACTGGAGCGCTTTACATTTGGCCTCAACAGAAACTATCTTGTCTGCATATCTTGACATGGCTATTTGCTTTTGCCTTTTAGTCTTAGTACTTTCGTGCTGCTACGACAGAATACCTGAGACTTGGTAATTTATAAAGGACAAAATTTTATTGGCTCATGTTTCTGGAGGCTGGGAAATTGAAGAACGCGGAGCCAGCATCTGTCAAGGTCCTTCTTACTGCGCCATCCCATGGCAGAAGATGGAAGGGCAAGAGAGGGTAAAAATGAGAGAGGGTAACAGGGAGTCTGAAATCATTTATAACAAACCCACTTCTGCGATGATGGACACACTCCCATGATAAGGACATTAATCCATTCATGATGGCAGAGCCCTAATGACCAAAACATCTCTCATTAGGCCCCATCTTCCAACACTGTCTCATTGGGGATTAAGTTTCCAACACATAAACTTTGGGAGTCATATTCAAAGCACAGCAATCTTCAAGTGCTATAGTTAGTTGTTTGCTGCAAACCTAATAGAAGAAAATAGTGCTTCCAAGAAACCATCTGGATCATTATTTCTATCCTTGCCTTAATGTAATTTGCCAATTTCATTTAATAGGCAAATGTTGCACGCATAAATTACAACAGCTCTGTAATGTAGAAGCACAGTGGGGAATTTGAAGAATAGGCAATTTACAGAAACACCATCAATCATGAATATGCATGAAGCACTCTGACTTACCTCTCTACTACCATTACCAAAGAAAAAGCACTTTTCTTATTAAGACCTTTCCTTCAGAGTCAAATATTGGTCACTTGGAGCACAGTCTTTAAAAAGAGAAACACTCACTTAACTCTTCATCCTACTTTGACTGAAAAATTCCCTGGTGAAAAATTAGGTGGTTTGGAAGAGTGCATTGACTTATGCAGATGAAAAGGCATCCTAATAGTCTGAAAAGTTAAAACGTTCTCCTAATACCCTTATACTGCAAATTGGCCCTAGGATGCCCTAGTGACCCCCCAAAAGTCCATGTCCAAGTGAATCTTTTAACACCTAGTGAGAGAAGGAGTAATTTTAGCCACTGAAGAAAATTTAAAGCACAGACTGCTCTGTCATTCGAATCATTCTCGGGGACAAACTTAACAAATTTGAAAGTTGCATTAACTAAATAGAAAAACTTACAAAGCAATCCCCTAGTGGTCTAAAGGAGTTAATGCTCCAATTTCTGCTAAAGTTCAGTCCCTTCCTTTATGGTAAGAAACTCATGGGACTTCAGTTTCTAGGTCAAAATGCACAAGGGCAGTCAGCAACAGTGGATGAAGAGGCATTAGGTAAATAAGGAGACATGATAGCAGAAATGATCAAGTTCTTCCCACTATCATCTTCAAGGCTGAAGTTCTATAAAATATTAAGATTTGGAGGCTTAAACATGGTGAAACTCTGAAGACTTTTAACTTCTGACCTAGAATATTTTGACACTGTGGGGAAAAGAGCAAGTTTTCCAGTTTTGAAATATCTACAAATGAAACTAGCAGCTCTGTTGATGCCACAGCCTATTAAAGATGCAAATTAAAAATATCAAAAAGCATGGAGATTTGCTTAACCTTTTACCAACTGTAAATCTTTAATCTGATCTTAATATGAACATCGTTGATTTGCTTTAAGTTTAATAACACACTGAACTTCAGAGGTGTTAACAGTACCTTTAGTGGTCAAATATTACATTTCAGAATTGATAGAAAAAAGTTAATTTGAAATCCAGTCAGGAAATCATATTATATTGTGCAACATATATCTGCTTTAGTGAAGACCTGACAAACTGCAAATGCCTCAGAGGAAAAATTCCACTGAATTAAAAGCAAGATTAATGTACTTGGAAATGAATTTGCATTCAACTGTAAAACAATATCATTATGCCAATTTTTTTTTGGTGTAACCAGTCATTTCTAAGCTTCCTATTCCTAAATTAGAAGGTTATATAATACAAAATGAAATTGAGGATGCTTAGTTAAAACTAAAACTCAGCAGAAAGTTTTACTTATAAACACTAGTTCTCACTTAGTATTTTATTGTTGGGTTACTTTCGAAGTTCTGTTTTGTTTTGTTTCCATTTTATAACATGTTTAAATTAGCCATGGTCCATTAAAAATTAAAAATATACTATGTAGAAAAACAACCACTGCTATAACCTTTAGAATATGATTTAATTTTGCAATTTCAGAAGTAGCGTTAATAAAAATACAATATCCAAATGACAAGAAAATAAGGCAATCATTTATTTCATCTTCTCTTTATTAGACAAAACATGTCATAATTACTTGAAATCACCTGCAGTATCTCAGAAAGACTAGTTTAAGATCACTTTGTCACATGCCAAACCACAGTCTATTTTTGACAGCGTAAATTAGTCACTACTAAAAATAAGTTATGATGATTAATTACCTTAGAGAATATCTGCCAGAATTACCACTCTTTCAAACTAGATTTCTTACTGAATTACACCTTGAAATAATTTAGGAACATGCTTCATCGCTTCATCTAGTCCAGTACAGAATCCTTATGATTTTAAAATAAATAGAATATCTCTGAGGTAAGTGTTGACTTGTGCTAACAAAATAAGTAGGTAAGTGAACAATCGTGTCCATGGACATATGCAGATATCAAATGTTAATTTTATCTAAGTCTGAAAATATCTCAAAGATGGCTTGTCATGGTGGTTTATATTGTTTGCAAATATAACTTCCCTCTTTAAAACACTGATTTGACTCCCCTCCTCAATTATTCAAAATTACTTTTACCCTTTTATTTATTCAAGAAGAAGTCAGAAGCCGTCTCTTTAAGATTTATAGATCATAATATAATAATTAAATTAAGGTATCCACAGCCCCAGGATAATACGTGCAGGCATGAAGGATTAATTTCCTAATGATCACTCAAAATTTAAATTAATTTTACATTCTGATAATTGAGCTTTTATTTACTCATATTATCAGATAAAATATTTCATATTTTGGTGATTGTGGGTTAATTGATTTCTGATTTTCAATTGCTAATGCATTCAATTTGTGACCATTTGTGTAGATTTGCACAGTTCTTTACTGTTTTCACTAATAAAGAATTCTGATAAAACAAAATACTATTTTCTGAAATCCCTCTGAAGGACATTGAATAAATTTCTGCAGGAAAGTCTGTTTTATCTGGAAATTATTTTACTCCTGTACATGGAAATAGATTCGAACATTCTAGTGGTTTTTCTCCTCTCCATCCCTATACATTTTTTTCATTTTTCACACAGCACCTGGAACAGTACTTTTTTATAATAAGTAAATTGTATTGGTTCACTCCACAAATCAAAATTCTTCAAAATGGCTTCATTCTGCTTATACTCTAATGCAAAATTCTTCACATAGACTCTATGGCCTGCAATCATGTTTTCCTTGCCTGGCTTTTAGGCTATATTTTTAACACTATCTCTTCTAAGTTGTTGAATAAAAGCTATAGTGATCTTTAATATTTACAAAATGTCCAGCTTTATAGAACATTTAGATGTGCTATATATTATCTTCACTGGAATTGTTGAAATATCTCCCAATATCCACCTAATCTTGACCTGTTAAATTAATATTTATCCACAGATCTCCTTTCCTTTTCTAATATCATCACCACTACAATCGCCATTATCATCATTAATAAAATCTTTCTTTTTAATTCTTCAATGACATTGTTAAGTTTCTCTGTGCTAAAACAAAAAATAAAAAAAAAGAATGGTGTATTTTTTCTTCATTAAACACAGAAATGTATGCAACTCTATTTTTATTTAGATCTTTGCTATGAGTGTTATATTTTTTATAAATTTATCACCATCTGAATATAGTGAGGGTAGAGGATATGAATAAGAAAGGAAAAAAGCCCACATAGGAACTTAAAGATATGACTCAAGAACTACAGTGAATGTTTCTCCTGCATCTTAGCTCTATATTACTAAAAGTCTATTCACTGCAGTTACTTTTACACAGTAAATCCTGTCCATGTTTCGATAAAAATTACAAGCATACCAAAAACAAAAAACACAGTCTGAAGACAGTGAACAAACATCATAACCAGAGTCAGATGTGGCAGAAATGTTAAAATTATCAAACCAGGAATTTTACAAAACTAGCATTAATATACTAAGGTATCTAATGGGAGAAAGTAGACAACATAGAAGACTGGTAGATAATGTAAGTGGAGAAATGGAAATGCTAAGAAACAATTTTAAAAAAACGCTAAAGATCAAAACATTGTAACAGACATGAAGAATATTGTTGATGAGTTCATCAGTGGACTGGACACAGCTGAGGAAAAAATCTCTTAGCTTGAAGATATGGCAATAGAAACTTCCAAAGTTGAAAAGCAAAGAGAAAAAAAGATGGAAAAACATAAAACAATATTCAAGAACCATGGGACAACTACAGAATGTGTAAATATGCCTAATGGAAATGCTAGAAGGAAAAGAAAGAGAGAAAGGAACGGGAGCAGTATTTCAAGCAATAATGACTGATAATTTTCTCAAATTAATTAATGTCAGACACCAAACCATGATTCCAAAAAACTCAGAAGACATCAGGCAGTACAAATTTTAAAAAAAGCCCGAACAAGAAACAAACAAAAAAATTTACTTATACCTAGGCATATAATATTCAGGCTATAGAAAATCAAGGAAGAATAAAAAATCTTAAAAGAAGCTAGGGTTGCGGGAGACACCTTATCTATACAGGAATGAAGAAAAGAATTAACTTCTCAGAAACATGCAAGTAAAATGAGACTGGAGTGAATAAAGTGTTGAGAAAAAACAAAAGAAAAACCTACCAACCTAGAATTCTGTACATTATGAAATCATCATTCAAAAGGGACAGAGAAATAAGGATTATCTCAGATAAGAAACAACAACAACAACAAAAAACAATAAAACTTAGGGAATTTCTTGCATTCCAAAAATGTTAAAAGATATTCTTTAAAAGGAGGAAAGTGATATAGGTCAGAAACTCAGACTTACATACAGAAAAGTATCGAGGAATAAGTGAAGGCAAAATAAAAGCATTTAGTTTTCTTGCTCTTAATTGATCTTACAGATCAGTGTTCAAAATGAGAATAGCAATAATAACTATACATATTCTTATGATATATGTGGATTATTCAATGCATAATTGAATATATGCATATACACTTATGTATAAGGAAATGAATGATACAAGTGATAGAAAAGAATTCGGAATATTTTGTTATTATAAAATGCTTGCATTACTCATGAAGTGGCATAGCGTTATTCGAAAGTATATTTGCATTAGTTTTAAATGTATAATGCAAACTCTGGGGAAACCACTAAGAAAAACTTAAAAATAAGTATAATTTATATGCTATGAAAGGAGAGCATAAAGAATAATATAAAGTGTTCAAACAAAACCACAAAAGCCAGAAAAAAGCGTAGAAGACAAAAATAGAAACAGTAAACAAGGGTAACAAATGGAAAACAGTAACAAAGGCAGAAGACATGAATTCAACTATAACAATGATCACTTTAAATGTCAACAGTCTAATTATAACAGTTAAATACAGAAATTGTCAGAGTGAATCAAAAAACAAGACTCAACTATGTATTTTCTACAAGGACACAACATGAATCATGAAGACATATTAACAGATTCAAAGTAAAGGAAGGGATAAAGATCTGCTAATTAATCAAAAGAAGGTGGAAGTAAGCTATTTTAAGTTAAGAAAGCATATATTTCACAAGGAAAGTTGTTAGGGATAAAGAGGGGTTTTACATACTAATAAAGGGTTCAATACTCCAAGAAGACATACAACCCTTAACATGTATGTGTCTCAGAAGAGATGATCAAAAACTGATAGAATAGCAAGGAGAAATAGGTTAATATACCGTTATAGTGGGAGTCTTAAACACCTCTCTATCAAAAATGGACAGATCCAGCAGGAAGAAAATTAGTAAGGACATAGTTGAATTCAACAGCACCATCAATCAAGTGGATATAATAGACATCTATACAGTATTTTATGCAACAAAAGTAGATTATATATTCTTCTCAAGCTCACATGGAACACTCACCAAGACAGACTACATCGTGGGCCACAAAACATGCTTCACAAATTTCAAAGAACAGAAATTATGCAATGTCTAGTCTCGGGCCACACTGAAATAAGCTAGAGATAAATAACAGGAAGACAAATGAAAATTCACAAAATGCTTGGAAATTAAACAATACATTTCTAAATAAAATGTGAGGCCAAAAGGAAATCTCAACCAGAATTTTAAAATATTTGGAACTAAATGAAAATGAAAACACAGCTTAACAAAATTTGTGGGATTAAACAAAAGCAGTGCTCAGGGAAATTAATAGCATTGAATGCATATACTAGCAGTGAAAGATCTAAAATCAGTAATGTAAGCCTTCCCTTTAGGAAACTAGAAAAAGAAGAACAAAATAAATCAAAGTAAGCAGATGAAAAGAAATAAAAATTAGAGCAGAAATGCAAATCAAAACCACAGTGACATATTACTTAACTCCAGTGAGAATTGCTTTTATCAAAAAGTCCCAAAATAACAAATGTTGGCATGGATGCTAAGAGATAGGAACATTCCTGCACTGCTGATGGGGCTGCAAACTAGTACAACCTCTATGGAAAGTGGTATGGAGATACCTTAAAGAACTAAAAGTAGAACTACCATTTGATCCAGCAATCCCACTATTGAATATTTACTGAAAGGAAAAAAAGATATTCTATAAAAAACACATCTTAACTCAAATGTTTGTAACAGCACAATTCACAATCACAAAGATCTGGAAACAACCCAAGTGCCTATCGATATATGAGTGGATTAATAAATTGTGGTATATGTATACCATGGAGTACTACTCAACCATAAAAAAAATGGTGAACTAGCACCTCTTATATTATCCTGGATGGAGCTGGAGCCCATTCTTCTAAGTGAAGTATCATAAGAATGTAAAAACAAGCACCACATGTACTCACCATCAAATTGGTATTAGTTGATCAACACTCATGTGCACATATAGTAGTAACATTAATCAGGTGTCTGACAGATGAAAAGCGAGAGGAGGGGATGGATATATTCACACCTAACAGGTGTGGTGCATGCCGTCTGGAGTATGGGCACGCTTGTAGCTCTGACTTGGGTGGTGCAAAAGGCAATATATGTAACCAAAGCGTTTGTACCCCCATAAAATTCTGGAATTAAAACAAACAAACAAACAAACAAAAAATAAAAAAAAATTAAAGCAGACATCAACAAAAGTGAGAAGAGGAAATCAATAAAGAAAATGAGTAAAACCAGAATCGTGTTCTTTGAAAAGATCAATAAAATGGACAGGTCTTTTGCCAGGCTAAGGAAAAAAAGAGAGAAGAGGCAACTGACTAATATTAAATATGAAAGATGGGGCATCACTACAGGTATCATGGATAGTAAAAGAATAATATAGGGATAAAATGAGCAATTCTATGCCCACAATTCTGATACTTAATTTGTAATAGACAAATTCCTTAAAAGACACAATTTTCAAAAATTCACATAAGAAGAAATAGACAATCTGAATATGCTTATATCTATTAAAGAAATTAAATCAATAATTAATAAACTTCCAAACTTGCCATGATATGTTCATTAGTAAATTATATCAAACATTTAAGAAAGAAATATTACCAATTCTCTAAAAACTGTCCCAAAAACTAGAAGCAGAGAGAATAGCTCCTAACTCATTCTATGAGTCCAGCATCACCCTAATACCAAAACCAGAAAAGGGTATTACAAAAAAAGAAAATTACGGACCAATATCTCTCATGAATTTAGTTTAAAAAATTCTCAACAAAATATTAACAAACTGAGTACAATGATGTATGAAAAGAATTATATACCACAACCAAATGGGATTCATTTCAGGTAATGCAAGGCTGGTTCAGTTTTTGAAAATTACTTAAGGTAACACATCACATCAATAGCTTAAAGAAGAAAAATCACATTATCATATCAATAGATACAGAAAAAGTTATTTGATAAAATCCAACACCTATTCATAGTAAAAAATTAGCAAACTAAGAATAGAGGAGAACTTCCTGAAATTGATAAAGAACATCTACAAAAATCTACAGCTCACATTATGCTTCATGGTAAGAAAGTAGAAGCTTTCCTGCTAAGATCAGGAAGAAGGCAAGAATGTCCCCTCACACCACTGTTTTTCAACACTGTACTAGAAGTCCTGTGAAGCAAGATAATAAAAGAAAAGAAAAGATACATGATTGGGCAGAGTAAAATAAAACTGTCTTTGTTCACAAATGACATGATCACTTATGTAGAAAATCCAAAAGATTGAACAACAAAAAAGCTTCTGGAACTAATAAATAAATATAGCAAAATTGAAGGAAACAAGGTTGGTATACAAAAGCCAATCTCTTTCCTATATACCAGCAAAAAAAAAAAAAACAAAAAAACAAATGAAATTTGAAATAAAAACATATTCCTATGTACATTAGTGCCCCCAAAATGAAATATACAGATATAAAGCTAACAAAATATTTAATATGTACAAGATCTATGTGAGGAAATCTACCCCACCTTGATGAAAGAAGTCAAAGAAGAACACAATAAATGTAGAGCTATTCCATGTTTATGGATAGGAAGACTCATTTGTCAAGATGTCAGTTCTTCCCAACTTATTCATATGTGCAATGCACTCCCAATCAAAATTTCAGCAAGTTATTTTACAGATATCAACAAACTGCTTTTAAAGTGTATATGGAGAGCCAAAAGACATAGAATATCCAACTCAATATTGAAAAACAACAAAGTCCAAGTTCTGACAATAACCAACCTGAAAATTTACTAAAAAGCTATGAAAATCAAGGCAATGTGGCATTGGAAAGAAAAGACAAATAGATAAGTGAAACAGAATATAAAGCCCAGAAATAGACCTACATAAACATTGGCAACTGATCTTTTACAAAAGTGCACAGGGAATTGAGCAAAGATAGGCTTTAACAATTGGTATTGGAACAACTGGACAACCGCATGCAAAAAAGTAAATCTATACAGACTTTACACTCTTCAGAAAAATTAACTCAAAATGGATCATAGACCTAAATGTAAGTGCAAAACTGTAAAACTTGTAGAAGATAGCATAGGAGGTTATCTAGGTGACCTTGCATATGGCAATGTCTTTTTGTATGCAACACTAAAGGCATGATCCATGAAAGAAATAATTGAGAAGCTGTGTTTTCTTATGATTAAGAAAACTTCTGATTTGCCAAAAACATTGTGATGAGAATGAGAAGACATGCTAAAGATTGAAGGAAAACATTTGCAAAGACTTGTCTGATGATGACTATTACCCAAGTTATACAAAGAACTCTTAAAACCCAATTAAAAAATGACCAAAAGTTCTGAACAGACACTGCATCAAAGAAGATACACAGATGATAAATAAGCACATGAAAAGATGTTCAACATTATATGTCATTAAGGAATTGCAAATTAAAACAACAATGAGATTATACATCTATTAGAATGGCCCAAATCCAAATCATTGACAACAAAACATGATTATAAGAATGTGGAATAACTGGGGATTTCATTCATTGTTGGTGGGAATGCAAAATGGTACAGCCACTTTGGAAGAAATTTTGGCATTTTTCTTACAAAACTAAATATACTGTTACCATCCAATCCAGCAATTATACTCCTTAGTATTTACCCAAGTGAATCGAAAACTTATGTCCTAACAAAAACATGCACGTAGATGCTTATAGCAACTTTAATCATAGTTGCCAAAACTTGGAAGCAACTGAGATGTCCTTCATTAAGTGAATGGATAAATAAACTGTGGTCCATACAGAAAATGGAATATTATTCAGCACTAAAAAAATGAGCTATCAAACCATGAAAAAACATGAGTAAAACTTAAATACATATTATTAAGTGAAAGAAGCCAATCTTAAAATGTTGCATGATTCCAACTATATGACATTCTGGAAGAGGCAAAATTACAGAGACAGTAAAAAGATTAGCAGTTGCTATTATGGATTATGGAATAGGGAGCAATGAATAGATAGAACACAGAGGGTATGTAGGACAGTGGAACTGTTCTGTATGATGCTACAATGTTGTATACATGTCTTCATACTAAACTTGTTAAAACTTATGAAATATATACTACAATACCAACAGTGAGCCCTCATGTAAACTAGGGACTTTGGGTGATAATGATGTGTCGATGTAGGTTCATTCAGCGGAACAAATGTTCATGCGGCTGGGTGGGTGTCTATAATGAGAGAGGTTGTACATGTATATGGGGACAGGAATTTTACGGAAATTCTCTGTACTCTCTGCTTAATTTTCCTGTGAATCTAAAAAATAAAATTTACTATTAAATAATAAAAAAATAAACTTCACCACAATGCCCTTTTAAGAAGAATGACAAAAAATGTACTTTATAAGTACTTCATTTAATAAAGACCAGCATGTGGATAATTTTATGTCAGCAAGATTCTCCCTAATCTGTGAAATATGTAAATACAAAAAAATAAAGGCAGACAAGAGTTACTGAAGCAGATACAGAAAAAAGCAGTTCAAGTGGGTATAAAGATGGTAAAAAAAAATGGTGAAATTATATATAGTAACTGAATAATATAAATATAAATGAATTAGGTAATTCATCTCCTAGCAAGCTGTTTAACCTGAAAAAAATGTTACTTAATTCTGTAGCCTCGTAGGTAAAATAAAGGGATGAACTAAATGATCTCCAAGTACATGTCAGGCCCTGAGACTATAAAATCTTAAACAAGTGTCCCCAGAAACCTACTAAGCTCCCAGGGCTATCAGATATGACAGAAATGTAAGAGGTAAAAGTGTAAGATAAATATGGGAAGATAGTTCACAGAATACAGGTTTTAAAGGAAACAAGATATGTGAAGGCTAGGTTGAAAGAAAGAGGATGAAAGAGAGAAAGGCTTAGAAAAAAGATGAAATAATGCCCTGAGACGATGATAAATGGAAAGGCAGATTGAGACAAGGCACAAAGAGAAAAGGGAAAGAAGAAAAATTAGAGAACAGTTCTGTTAAAGGTCAATTTAACCTTCACATGAAAGTTTAACTCAATTTCCTGAATACATTTTGAGGTCAGTAACGTCTTATTAACTTAGTTTCCTCTGACTGCAGCTAGAATCTAAATGTTATTCTTAGGAGTGCAGAGCACGGAAAGGTGTGTAACTGGCTCACAGGTCTTTGAAGGTTTAAAGTCACACTCAGCCAGCAATCGCCACAGCAATCTCATCAGACTCAGGGGACAACCACACGGCTGAAGTCCAGTGTCTCCGGTACATTAGAATCCCTGATACGCTGTGAGGAAGCCCGTCGTTGATAACAACTCCCCCTTTATTCCCAGCTCCTCAGCATAGGGTACTTCAGGGATTGCAACTATGGTTGACATGAAGGCTTTCTAGCCTAGAAATTAATATTCAGGTTAAAATTATGACTAAGTTGCTTATTAGCATGCAACTTTTTCTGAGTCACCTAGCTTCCTAGAACCAAAGTTTCCACATCTGTGAAAAGCAGTTATATCTCATAGGATGCTGTAAGGGTTTAGAAAAGATGTAAGTGCGGAAGTACTTTACTGTTCAACTTTGGTTTACTTCATCAATCATCTCGGTTTTTCAGGAGCTAGCAGCTATGACCATTCTACTCAATATTAAATGTAGCCTGTCCAGAAAAGATACGAATTAACATTAACTCCGTGTCTTGTCTGTACCTGGCACATGTAACACACCCCACATGGATTCCTTCTCACAACAATTCGATGATGTGGTTTCTATTGCTACTCCTAGTTTATTGAAAAGGATAAATACGAGTTTATGAATGAGGACCTGAGGTGCAGATGGTTTGTGTAATAGAATGCCCAACATCAAACTGCTAGTACAAATTGATGTCCTCAGGATTTCACTGAGGCAGTCCAACTTCATAGATTTTTTTACTTACTTGTAATTCTACATGTTATCCCTATATTCTGCAAGAAGGAAAATTATTTTACTTATTTTTTCAAAATGTTGTCCAATCATTTTCCAAGCCTTGTATTCTTAAAACATTGAGATTTATGTTAAAAACACAGTCAAAAGATAAATATTGGTCCCCTTATGTTTTAAATTGGTTTAAGGTGTCGAATGACTTATGTAAATGAAAGGGAACTATTGAAAATGAAGTTAATATCTGGGTCAGCTGTCACAGATATATACATAATATGAAGATTATCCAATTGGAGTCTTTCCATAGAAGCCTCATTTTCACAGGAAGTCACTCTTTCAGTAATGAATTGATTTAGGCAGCCATATTCATGATTGTACAAGAAATTTATAAATGCACTAGTATCTGAAATTATACCTGTAATTCTAACTTTATTTCTTCAGCTGAAATCTGCATTCCCTAAAAGCAAATGAACTCTGAGAAGTACAGCATGTGGAAGCTTAATAGTCATGCACGTCTACGTATGACTGAATTCCCTTCAGCGACTTTGCCAATAGCAGGTTTTGAAGGTGTGACAAGCCAAGCAATGTGGGGTGCCAGATGCTCCAGGAGACGAATGACCATGCGTCATTCACGGGATACAAAGCCTCGGAGAGTGGAGACTGATGACAGCAACAGTGCACATCCTACATCCCAGTGGTGCTTGTGGCCTGCCTTGCCCTCACTGCTTTTTCACCCACACCAGGAGATGACAAGTTCAATGGAAATTGAAGGGTTTTAGAAAAATTCTAAAATAAACCTCAAACACTTGTTTAGAGAATTCAAGTGATTTAAGTAAGATGTGACAATGGATGAAAAACTGACTGTTAAAAGTGGTATCATTCCCCTATCAGAGCTATTGAAAGAGATTACTTTCATCTCAGGAAGCTACATTCTCAAATTGAGTCCCTGAATCGGGGTTGGAAAATTCTGGTTTACCAGTTCATTTCCAAATGCAGGATAACACGATACAAATATAACTCAGCTGAGCTTCAAGACAAAGCCTTTCGGTTGTACTCATTATATTAGGAGCTTTGGTAGCCATATGAGAATGTGTGTGTGTGTGTGTGTGTGTGTGTGTGTGTGTGTATAATTTATATATTTATATATGTAAAATTTATATATATAAATGTAAAGATATTACTGAAGGGTTAAATTTTTATTCTGTTTTCTTAGATTGTTGAAAAAAAGATAGTCTTTCCATTTCCACTATTTTGCATATTTTATCCAATTTAGGACTATCTTCTGGTCACAGTGCAAATCTATTTGGTACTTTTGATAATTTTCCAAAGGAGAACATATTATATAGAATGCATTTATTCTGTATTAACTTAACCAGGCACTCAGGAAAACCATGTCAAAATTGCCTATCTTGAAAAGCTATGCATTCTGCAGCAAATGTTCTGTCAATTTTATACCTTGCAAAAAATGAAATGAGCACTGACACAAAGGTGGCAAGATGAAAAATGATAGAGAAACCACACCATTATGTTGTTCTTTTCATAATAGCATCAACTTTACTTATGTACAATGCAATTATATTCGCTATAAATTGTTGACCTTCATATCTTTTACTTTTTATCATGAGTGAAAGCCTGGTCTGAGAGCCAAATGTTACATCTGTTGTCCACTGCTTTACACTCTGTTGAGCAATGGTCAAATGCATGGAATTGCAGCTCTGTGAGAGGTGCCACTGCCTGCGGACGCCTACAGTGACCCATAAATGGTCATAGCAACAGCTGAATGCCTACACACAATGAAGGTAAATCTGGACAATTTAACTGACACCATTTCTTAAAATTGATCTAAAAAGAAAGTGCCTGTTATACCAATAAATAGTATTTGGTCTAGAAGAAGTGAAATTAGGTACTGACATATCCATTCAGGTGACAGATAATTTGATTTCCTGCTGCACATCAAGCAGAGTGCTAAGCACTAGAAACAATTGAGAAAGAAAGTTATCTGACCTCAGACAGTTTTAGTTTCACAGAAAGAAACAAATATTAAAAACAAATATGAAAATGTATTTGTAGGTATTTTTACTATTTTATCTCTACATTTCTTCTATGAACTGTGCATTTTTTAAGAGTTCCTACAGCAAAACTGCTAAGTAGTAACAGCTTTTTGTGTCTTCTAAGTTGTGTTTTAAGTGCTGTGTAAAGCATATTTAACAAATTATTAATTATAAGAAACTTTACACCCCTCCTAAAATGCCATGTTTTTTCCTGGACCATTCATTTTAATGACATAAACTCATTCAATTTTTAAAATAAAAATTTTGAGGTATAATTTACATGCAATAAAACATACAGGATTTAAGCATAAAAGTTCAATAGGCATTGACAAATATACACCCCCACCACAATCACAATAATTTTGTATCATCCTGAAATGTTCTCTTATATTTCTTTGTAAGTCCAGGTAACCACTAGTCTGTTTTGTGTGTTTTTTTGTGTGTGTCACTGCAGACTGGTTCTACCTTTCCTAGAATTACTTATAAATGGAATCATCCAGGGGGGTACTTACTTGTGATTTTTCACTCAGAACAATGTTTTGGAGATTCACCCCTGTTGTTAGGTGAATCAGTAGTTCATTCCTAATGATTTTTGGGCGGTCAACCAAGTTTTGATATAGCACAATCTGTTTATTATTTTACCTACTGATGCACACTTGGGATGTTTCCAGTTTCTGGCCATTATAAACACAGCTGTCATTAACATTCTGTGCAAGTCCTTGTATCAGCATATTTTTGAATTTTCTGTGTTAAATAACTAGGAGTAGAATTATTGGACTGTATGTTAAGTGTGTGCTTACAAGAAATCGTCATGTTGTTTTCTAAAGTCATTGTGATCTTTTTTATTTCCACGAACAGCTAATGAAAATGTCAATAATAGATATTTTCAGTCTTTTAATGTTAAATATTCTAGTGGGTATACGATGCCTGTCTGGAAAGTATCCAGCCATGTAATATGTTCTTTTTATATTAACAATGGCTGGATACTTACCAGACAGCTTTTGTATGTCTCATTGTAGTTAATATCACATTGTGGTTTTAATAGCAGTATCTCATTGTGGTTTTAATTTGCATCTTAACTAATGAAAAATGATTGAATATATTTTCAACTGCTTACTGGCCATTCATATATCTTTTTCTGTGAAGTATCTTTCCAAATATTTTGCTTATTTTTAATCGAATTTGTTGTCCTCTTATTATTGAGTTGTAAGATATATGTATATATTTTTTAAAGATATTTGCCAGATTCAAGGTCACAAACCTGGTAACAGGTAATCAAGTGGAGGACCACTTATGCCCAGTTGACCTTGTAATTTTGTCTGCTTTTTCCAACATGATCCCCATGGGTTTCCCCCAAGTCCCATTAATCAGCATGTGAAGATCTTGTCTTTCCTCTTCCAAAAAACACATGTCTCTGTGAGTATCATTTTGCCACCATCCCACCTTTATCAGGAAAACTGTCAAGAACTGTGCATGATCTCAGATCTTACACTAATTCTCAGCTACCAAGTTATGTCATGGTTTCATGGATGCTGGTGGTAAAAACAGGACTCCAGGGTCTGAGTCAAAGAACTTTGTTACTCAGGGAATTATTAATAGCAGTAACCAGAGTATCAGATTTTTCCTAAATTCCAGTACCCAGAGGAAAACATGAAGAGAGCTAGGTGATAGTTATACATGCAGTAGGTTGCATTACATGCAAGGGAGACTGATATTAGGTAACTCAGATCTTTTATAATGTGAGTTACCATGTCTGCCCTTTGCTCCAGAGGAGGACACTATCTTTATTACAACTAGGGAGTAAGTAAAGCAAGTTTTTACTCCAGAGGGAGACATTGTTTATTTTCCAAGGCTATTTGCTGTTCAAACATTCCTTAAAAGAGAGAGAAAAAGGCAGTCAGTGCTTCTGCATCTAAGACATAAAAACATGTGAGAGACCCATGGAAAATTGTTTCTCAACATAAAATTGTATGAATACTAATAACGCAAAATTTTAAATCAGATGGAAGAATAGTGTAGTCTATTTATTAGATCTTAAATCTAAAATCACATGATAATAATAACATTCATTCAAAATATATATTGTTTAACTACAATGTGCTGAACATTGTTACAAATATATCAGGTTGCAATTTATATATATATATATATATATATATTTTCGAGACATGGTCTCACTCTGTCTCTCTGGCTAGAGTGCAGTGGTGTCATCATAGCACACTACAACCTCCAACTACTAGGCTCAACTGATCCTCCTGCCTCAGCCTCCCAAATAGCTAAGACTACGGCGTGCACCACCATGCCCAACTAGTTTTTTTTATTTTTTGTAGAGACGTGGTCTTGCTGTCGTTCAGACTGGTCTCAAACTCCCACCTCAAATGATCATCCCACTTCAGCCTCCCAAAGTGCAACTGATAGTTGGGAAAAAAAAATCATTATTGTCTTTAGACACAGCCAAGAGGATTGGATCTCTTGGTGGTCCCCACGTATCACAAACAAATATAAATAAATATATTAAAGAAGAAATGGTTGACTTTTTTCTTAGAATCTGAAGCTCCGCTCTAGTACAGATAATATTTATAACCCTAAATATCTGCTCTCATCACTAACATTGAGTAGATCTCAGTGAAATTATTCTTCCTACCTCTTATCCTGTATCCTCGAATAAAAGAGTGACTATTCCAAACTCTATGAAAGTGTTTGAATTATGTTGCTGTTCATTTGGAAAATGCACACTGTCTCAAAGTGTGAGGAGGATTGACTGGAAGAACCTCTTACATAACAAAAAACACAAAATAATTAAGGTGCTTATTCTCACGAAACTAAGAAGTCACCTCCCAGCAGTAGTAGACATCTTTTATTCTTCCTTTTCCTATTCTCCTCCTCTCCTCCTCCTCCCTTTCTCTGTGTTTTATTCATGGTTCCAGAGGGTGTTTACAAGTTAACTTGACCTTTTCGACAATTTCACATGACACTGAGGAACATATATAACAGTAAGTCATAATCTTCATTCATATTTTTTAGACAAAATATGCGTGAAACATTATGTCAAATCTTTACATTGTCAACTAAACAGATATTGAAATAGCACTGTTAATATTTTTATTTTTATACATAGTCAATAAGATTTAATTAAACGTTCAAAAATAAGTAAAACAGTTCAAATTGTTAACTTGAAAACTGGAAATACTATAATTATATTTTGACTTTTAATATGAACATAATTTTTTAAATTTTAGAATAAAATCATTTTAAAAACATGAATATTTAACATTTTGATTTCACTAGCTTTATTTTGCCTGTTTGTTAAAATAATTAAATATTGTTATACTTTAAACAGAATTATATTTAATTTGTTTTTTTACATCATTGCTGTCAATTGAACATAAATTATGTACAATCTTTATTGTACTGAAACAATTTCTGACATTATTAAAAGCAAGAAAAATTTGTACAGAATAAAACATAAACTATTATGAATTATTTATATCTTTATTTTATTATTTGTTCAAATAACACAGGCAATTGGCAAAACATCCACGTATGTACAAGAAATATTGAATTCGGGCTTCTTTGATATTTTAACTTTAAATCATATATAAAAATAGCTTTACAGGTAGATTTATAAAGCTATAATTTTTTTTTTTTTTGAGACAGGATCTCACCCTGTCACCCTAGCTAGAGTACAATGGTGTCATCAGAGCTCACTGCAAGCTCAAACTCCTGGGCTCAAGAGATCCTCCTGCCTCAGCCTCCCAAGTAGGGCTCACATCGCAACGCCTGGCTAATTTTTTCTATTTTTAATAGAGATGGGGGTCTTGGTCTTGCTTAGGCTGGTGTCAAACTCCTGATCTCAAGCAATCCTCCTCCCACCTTGGCCTCCCAGAGTGCTAGGATTACAGGTGTGAGACACTGTGCCCAGGCATAAAGCTATAATTTTTAAAGAAGGATGGAAGAAAATATTTCATTTAGAAGTTTGTTAACTTTGTACATATACGTAACATCTTTAGATGTATCTTTTGTGTGCCTCCATTTTTATTCTTGCCAATAACTTTACAAAATTTAGGTGTTGGCCTGCTGATTTTAGCATTTCCTCCCTCCTAAGAAGAAAAGCATAATATGTGCCCATAGGAAGAGAATTGAAAGAGTTCGATTTCACAGTCTCTGCTAGTTTCGTGATGCTGAATGAAGGACAAGGTTGATAGTGCATCATTAAGCAGAGAGCATTACAAACTTTGGCTGTGCAAAGTTAAGCAAGGATTCTATTAATAGTATTTACCACCGAGCTATACTGTTTTAAATAACAAAGCAAGAACAAGTTCTGGTAGGGTAGTTTAAATATGGGATGGAGGGAAGACAACAATGCCAATAAACCCTTGTCTATGTAGAGATGCCATGTATGAGGGATACTATGAGAAAACCCAGAAATATTAATGGGCACAAATCTCCAAGAATCAAAGAAAGATGAAACTTTTCAAATTAAATTTGGTCAGGATGCATAAAACATGATAGCAAAATTTGTAATGTCAAAAAAACACAAAGAAATAGAAGATAACTGTTAAAGAAAGAAAAATCAGATTTAACTCAAACTTCCTAACATCTCCATATATAATAAAATGATAAGTTAATATTTATGAATCATTGCAGAAAAAGCTTTGAGTATTGAATGTGGTATCATTCATATATAATAGCAAAGCAAAAATACTATCATGACTAATTAGCCTTAATAGATTTCCTAGCCAAAAATTGGCCCCAAAACATTACGACAATAAACAAAATAAATTGTGATTCTTTTAGAGACATGGAAAAGCAAGGATGATCAAATATCTTATTAAAGCTTCCTCCTTTCTAAAAATAACAATTTAAAAAATGGCTAGCCTGAAAATACAGAAAATGTATAGCTATAATAAACCAAAATGATGTAGACCGTGTCTACAAAATTAAAGAGAAATAGATCAAAGCAACATGAAAGAATGCCAATATATTTTCCTCTCCTTTTCTTGCTTTTGTTTTATCATGTAAAGATTTTGTTTTGCTGTATATTTCACTTACTGAAAAGTGTTAAATATAGTATTGGCTTATTGTGTTTTTGTCTTTTTCCTACTGGTTTAATTGGAGACAAAAAAAGAAATTTCTACTCTTTCATAGACAAGCCAAAAGGCAGAATTCCAGGAATATTTTTTTCTCTAGCTAGTCTCCCTTTTCTTACAACTATTCTCAAACTGTATGCCAAATTCATCAGCACTAGGACAAATGGACATCCGCCCACATATCTGTTTAATATCGGGGAGGCAGAGCCTGAATCTAGATTCAGGGACTCCCTGCCAAATACTCTTCTGGCCACTTAACATTTGCTTGGTTTAGCTACAAATTTTCATTTTGCTGACCCAAAATACATTTATCTGTAAAATGGCAGTAGAGAAAACTTCTTTGCGTGTCTTCCAGAGTTCTTGTAGCAATATTTGTGATTACAGTTTACTCTATAGGCTAAAAAACAGCTAATGAAAGGGCGCCCTAATAATACTACCAGTTCCAATTTCACAGCATGTATTAAAAATAATCTCTTTGTATATTAAATCATCTTCCTAAGCGATTAAGTACTATTTAATTATTTATTTATTTTACTCCAAAAATGTCATTCATGGAAATACGCAGTCTCCTAAAGAACCTGGAGTCAGTTCTAGATTCTTTAATAGTCACTATTTAAATTTAGGTTTAGCCTTTAATTATCCAGATAGAAGATATGAACCCTCAAGGAACATTTAAAAAGAAAGAAAATGGAGAGTGATATATACACGTGGGAAAAGAAAGTAAGGGGGAAAGATAGGAGCGTAAGGGAGGGAAGGGAAGAAAGGCAGGTAATTATCACTGGTATTCAGTCAGATTGTTCATCTATGAGATTATAGACCAAAGACATAAAAGGTCACTGAAATTCAGAAACACTCTAAACTTCCCTACAAACTAGTCTCAGAAGAGCAATAGTTTTTGAATGCTTCATCTGGCAGCAATTTGCCTAGCTTATTGTTTTTATGTTCTTAATAACCCATAATTCCTTCTGAGTGGCATCTCATAAACACACTATGTAAATAATTAATTGGGTGTTGCACCACTGTTATTCTACATAGTCTATTAGTATTCATTGATTCTATAAAAAGTCCATTTTGGTTTCCTTTATCACATGGACCCTTATATGTTTCTATTTAGTTCATTTAGCATCCTGATATTATTCATTCTCAGCAGACCTAGCTTTGAATAAAT
This sequence comes from Indri indri, assembly GCA_004363605.1. NCBI lineage: Eukaryota > Metazoa > Chordata > Mammalia > Primates > Indriidae > Indri > Indri indri. The sequence continues at coordinate 57,471 of RJWJ010005465.1, forward strand.
GCTGAAGAAACAGCAAAACATCTCCACCTTGTTTTACCTTAAGGAAACATACTGAGATATGAACCACTGAGTTCGATATTAGTTTTCCTCAGTTTGAAGTTAAATTTTGGTGTCTATATTTGGAGGCTATCTACCATGCCATCTAATAGAGTACACATATATGTATGTATACATATGCATACACACTCACATATATGTATATAAGCAAAACATGATTAAGCATAATAATACACCAGGCACTGCTATGGGTGTCTGAGGTATAGATATGAACAAATCAGGCATTTATCTTATCCTCATGAGCTAATTAGGAATCCAATGGAAAAGACAAATTATAGTCAGGAAGAAATGAATACATATAAAGGCATAAAATTATGGAAGCTAAAATGAAGAAGTTGCATTAGAAAAGTTGGTCAAGAAAAACCTTTAGGAAGAGATAATATTTGAGAAGCAATATACTTAAGTTAATGAAAAGCTCTTCCTAATTTTCACAATATGATGAGTAGGAGGATATATGCAATGGATCTGTGGGCAACAGAAACTTAAGAGTAAGTGGGAAGAGGAATCTTGCTGATTATCTGGCTTAGTTGGTGCTAAAGGTAGTAAAAACCCAATTAGTATTAAAAAATATAGTTATCCCATGGCATATAGTCATAAAATAGGAAAATAAATCATTGCTAATGGATACCTAGAATGAAGTATCCATTAAAGGCAAGATTCTGGGGAACAAGTGCTTGTTGCCATAGAGAATAAAGGGTACCAGGAATTCAAGGGCCATGGGTAAGAGTGCCCACTTGTAAAAAATAAACACAGCGTTGAAAATATTGTGGACTGAAGCCTTGAGACATCTATATCTGTGCTAACAACAACAACAAAAAACCTCTACAGCTCTGCAGCTACAGGGCTGATTAACCAAAACCCAAATGCATAATTTGTTCCTATTGATGGGTGAATATCATCAATTTGCACTCACAGTTTTACGAGATGTTTACTGTAACAGTTAGTATATGATCTGAAAAAGAGCGAGAAACAATGGGATTCTTAAAATCACAATCATGTGTTTGAGAAGCTCAAAAGATATGGTATAGCCATCCACTCCAACTCATCCTCTGACCCCTTATTAGTAAGCATTTATCACCTAGGTTGATCAACCTATTTCTGCCTTTCCAGAAAATCTTTTAAAACCTATGCTTCGGTGTCTACTCAAGAGACTTCGATTTAATTGGTTTAGACCGTGACTTTGGCATCAATACTTTTTAAAAACTTCACAGATAATTATAGTGTGCAGCCAGGGTTGAGATTCACTGACTTGGAGGTTTTGTGTTTATTTGTTAGTTGGTTTTTGTTTCTCCTTAATAAGAGAACTGGAATAGCTGGGAGAGGTTTTAATTGCTTGCTTGGTTGACTGAAACCTTTGCACCAAGTAAATTAAGTTGAGATGTCAAACATCCTTTGATACTGGTAAAGTAAAGAATCCAAAGAGTATGGGGGATGAGAATGCTGGAGTGATCTTAAAATGTGTGACGTGTCCAGCCTTTATTCTAATATGTGACTTTTTGTAAGTCTTGCATTTCCTCTTTACAAAATGGATTAATAACCTTACTTTTCTCATATGATTATTGTGAGAATTAAATAAGTTAATATTCTTAAAGTAGTAAGAAAATTACCTTATACATATGTACATACCGACACAGTCTTTCAACTGTTAGCAATAATCATGCTGATGCTCATAATAATAATCATGGCAATCCCCAAGCCAAAAAGTGACTAAGTCTTTATCAAGACCACGAGAAATATATTGGAAGAGGGTGACAACATATTGAGAAGTATTTTAGGCCAAAGATTTCACTAAGAACGAAAGTAAATCCCAAGATGTTAGAAGGACAGTAGTAACACAACTGCCAGATGTATGGTTGGAACAATTACCATAATAAGCAGTGGAAGCAGTATAGTAAATTAAAATTATGACCCACACTAATTTTTGTTTTGAGATAGTTGCTCAGGTAGTCAGAATAAAATAGATATCTTACAAAGTCGTACCGATTTATAGAAAACAAAATCAGGTATGAGGATCAGACCTGGCTTTGAGCCATGGTGGCAGAGAATCCTGGCTCCTTACTAAATTCCCAGATCCAATAACGGTCAGTTCACAGATACAGAATGATTTGAAGAATGGTGACTCATGGCTATTTACCAGTCTCATTTTGAACTATGGTAAGGAAATACCTTGATGTTGCCTGGATATTGACACTAATTTCTGGAGAGCTAAAGGCCACTACTTCTTACTTTTCACTGGTTAAAATAAAGGATTATAACAATGGGTCCAATAGACTACCAAACACTCCTGCTTTAACAATTCCTGAGTATGTTTTGGAATAATTATTACCATTAAGCGGAGAGTTTGTCCTACTGGCTTTCCCATTCCTTCAAAAAGTTGTATTTGTAAACAAAAGAGTAAGAGGGAGATTTTAGATTGGTTGACACAAATAGTTTTGGAGAAGAAGTATGTAAAATTACCTTTTGGCATGAATACAGAGTATGAGAATATTTATCTATTTAAATAATTACTAAAAATTCCTCAATAAAGAGAGACTACATGGTTCCGTAGATTCAAGTCAGCCTTCTTCCATAGTTGTCTCAGTTTTGCTCAGCGAAGACATTAATGACATGACTGTAATGACAGAGCTGGAGACTGTATGAGCTGAAAGGCATGTCCTTCCTTATCTAAGGCAGAACTAGTTATCATTTTAAAGGTACCTTAAATTCCAGTAGCAGTGAACAAAGCAAAGCAAGTAATAAGATATCACATTCTCTACAAAGAAGTGGCAGATTGATCACTTTGGATCTGTTCCATCATGAAAAGTCTTTTCAATTCCATCACGTTGTTAAATGCGAGATACTTTATACATTATCATTGTATCCCATTTAACAGCACTACTTAAAAAGAAAATACCTCTGCAGTGAATGAAGCAAGGCAATAGCTCATGCCCATGGAATACACTGTTCATTTCATGGTCCAATGTACCCAAGTGAAGCTAATTCATGAAAAAGGCAGGGTGCTCCATTTAGGATTCCTTCAAAGTTTGGGGTACTGTCCTACAGGATGAATTGCACACTCTGGACAAACTGGTGCTGTTTTTCCTGCATCTCAACCTGAGTACGTAACACAAAGGGTAGAAACGTAGGTGATAACACTTCATGGTTTTCTGTAATGATTGCTTTCCCAAATTATTGTCTCCTGTCCCAGTATCCAGGGGTACTCTTGGGTTAAATGTTTTATTAATTAGGAGAGTAATACTTCCTACCAGAGATAATAGTGTTTCTATTAATTTGGAAGGTAAGATTCCACCTGGTTCTTTTGGCTTTCTCAGCTTTTGAATATACACTTGAAAAGAAGGGAGAAGGGGTTAGTGTTGTCTCAGGAGACCAAGTCTGACTAAAATCAGGGATAGGGTATGACTTAGACATCAGCAGTAAGTAGTATGTATAGAACAAAAAGGAACCTCTGAGGTCTATCTTTATTCTACCAATAACCAATGCAAAATTTTATGGAAATATTCCATCCATAAAGAAAGCATAACAACAAGTTCTCAATTATCTCAGCAATAAAAGTTTGAGTCATTGCACTAGGTGAACAACTGGGGCAGGCCACCTGGGTGTTACTTGAAAACAAAGAGGGTGTAGAAAGATGTGAGAAGTTCAGGACCATAAAGAAAGGCTGCAGCCTTGTTATTGACTACAGAAATGAGGACTTTTCCACACTCATTGATCACCTTCTCTTTAGTTTCCTGTACATATTACACATTTAAGGTAACTTCTTTTCTATCCTTCTTTAAATGGGATTGAAACAGAAATAGAAAAGTAGGAAACGTCACCAAGAAATCTAGGGCATGGAACATGACACAGTATTTGCTAACACCTTAGGTATTTTTCCTTCGAAGGAGGCGGGAGGTGGACATGTTGGGTTGACTGTAGCAATATGTCATGGACAATAAATTTGATTTTTATTTCAGAACTTTCATTGTGGGAGGAAGGATATATTTAGATTTGGGGAGTGAAAACAAAATGAAATAAAATGCATCTTGTTATAATTTTTACTATGGATTCAAAAATATCTATACTTTCTGAACTTTACAGCAATTCTCTAAAGAATGGGTACTGGTGGAAGACAAGGGCTATCCTCTATAAACATTACAACAGCCAGGAAGTCCACTTGTTTCTCCTAACCACACCCCGGCATTCACACACCCACACAAATTGAAGAGAGCTACAGACATGCAAACAACAGACTCAATCTGTTGATCCTACTCAGGATTTTTAACCTAGAGCAAGTAATTTAAAGAAGTGGGCTCTGGGCATATTCCTTCCAGTGGAAATGCAATAGCAGCATAACCAGTGTACGGTAATGGCAGTCAGGGGTGGCCAAGATGCCACTAGCACCTGCAGGGGTAGGGCTTTCTACAAAATGGGCTTTTATATGACTTTGTCTGTGTTCCTTGCCACCTAGAACCCCTAAATTTTGGCCCATTTTTTGACCATATAGTTTATCTTCCCAGTTTTTCTGAAATGTGTCCAATAGCTTCTAATAAAACATTTATATGCTTAAATTAATGGTAGTTAACATAAGAGGATTTCTGTAGGATTGCATTGAACATTTCTTGTTCTTGGGATTAAAATTAATAATTATTTCAGTTTTCTATGTCTGAAAAAGTTCCTGCCTTTGTTTCTGAACGACACTTTAATTGGTATAGAATTCCGGATTGACATACTTTAAAAATATCGATCCATTATTGTATATTAAAGAACTAAACCTTAATCAAAGAGAGATCTAGCCTTTGCCCTCCACTGCTGGTAATATCTAAACCCTTGGAATATCCTGCTGGTAAGAGTGTCTTTGTTTAGTTGCAGGTCTTGGGCCATGCCCAGTAGTCTAACAGTGTGACTTATGGTGGGGGGGTTTGGGTCATGCAGGCTTAGTGTGACCTCTGGAGTGGCTGTAAAGTAAGCCACGTGAGTAGTTAACCATGTCCCCATCACCAAGTCCCAATCAAGTCTCTAGACTCCAAAATGTGGGGGAACTTTCTTGATTAGCAACATCAGCATGTATTGTCTCACATCATTTATAAGAAAATTAGTGCTGTCTGCAAATCTTCCTGGAAAGGACACTTCCATATGTGGAACTTTCAGGCACTCTGCCCCACACATTCTTCCCGGGTTAATTTTAATCCACATCTGTTTTGTTGTAATAAAACATGACTGTGTTAAGTGTAACAGCTTTCAGTGAGTTTTGTGAATCTGTCCAGTAAATTATCAAAACTGAGGGCCATCTTGGGAACCCCCATAGTTGTAATTGGCTCAGAAGTGAGGAGAGGAGGTGGAATATTCCCAAACATCACAACTGTCCTCTGGTTACACTGTTTCTGATGGAAACTTGCTGTCATACTTATCTTTCTTCTGCATGTCCTATGTGCTTTCCCTTTGGCTGCTTTTAAGATTTTCTCTTTTTCACTGGTTATAAGCAGTTTGATTATGTATTTTTATTGTATGTCCCTTGTGTTTGGGTTCATTAATTTTTTTGACATGCAGGTTTATAGCTTCAACAAGTTTGGGTTATTTTCAGCCATGTTTTAATGAAATGTATTTTTCTGCTTCCCTCATTCAGGGACAACAATTAAATATATTAGGTCATGTGGAATTGTCCCACAAATAACTGATATTCTGTTAATTTTTAATAGTATTTTTCCTTTATGTATTTCATTTTGGATGATTTTTAGTGTTATTTCTTTAAATTCACTACTCTTTTCTCATTCAATGTCTAATCTGCTGCTAATTCCATCCTGTGTATTTTTTATCACATAAATTGCAGTTTTCATTTCTAGAAATTTTATTTTATTCTTTTTTACATGTTCCATTACACTACTTCATAGGATCATTTTTTCCTTTCTACTTTCTTGAACATACACAATACAGTTATATAACTGTTTAATGTCCTTATTAACTACTTCAACCATCTCTTCCATTTCTGGACTCATTTTGACTGGTTATGTTTCCTCCTTATTACAAGTTTTAATTTCTGCTTTCTTGTATAACTACTAATTTTTTATGCAATGTAAGACATTGCAATTTATCTTGTTCGTTGCTGGGTATTTTGCATTCTTATAAATATACTTCAGCTTTTGCTCTGGGATGCAGCTTTGTTACTTGGAATTAATTTGATTCTTTCAGTTCTTATTTTTAAGTTTTGTTAGGTAGGGCAAGAGTAGTGTTTAGTGTAGTGTTTAGTATGCCCCACTATTGAGACAGAAATATTCTGAATAGTCTACTGGATGGCCCCAGAATTATGGGAATTTCCACTATGCTAGTGGTAATAGGAACTAGCCTAGGTCCTTCATAATACAACGAAGAATACTGATGATCAGTATCCTTCTGAACACCATACACTCTGCAAATTTCCAGGACTTTCTCTTTGTGCAGCTCTCTTTTCTCCAGTGCTCTATGCTCTTGATCCTACCAGTCTTAGCTTCCCAAACAGTAAGTTTCATTTCCCCAACTCAGGAAGGCTGCTTATAGGCCCCTGTCCCTGTGCCACAGCCTGGAACCTCTCTCCAGGCAGTAAGCGTGAATGATCATAGCACTCACCTCATTTTATTCCTATCTCTCAGGGACTTCTATCTTTTGTTACTTAACATCTAGTATACTGAAAAATGAATTTAATACATTTTGTATGGTTTTTTAGTTGTTTCAGGTGGGAGGGTAAATCCAGCCTTGTTACTCCATTTTGACCAGATTCAAAAGTCTACAATTTTATATATACTTTTGTATAGAATTTTGTACATATTTTAATGATGAGGCACCAATAAGTTCAATAACTTACTTAAGATTATGGGACTGAAAAAGTGCTATGAAAGATTCCAATCCAAGGTATGTTACTTGCATCCAAATTTTTAATTTTTTTTTTCAGACAATGCAATACATTTTAGAGACTTTATTAAAGTCAACATTAGTGAAGCATGCCATGGTGCTCTTTTCACTAAATTACATCATGTTTGCCTTCTAAAATAACTTTGCCAGTGTTTTTAATGCTGGTTATGAAATTGTCCTTCAATAACTGGGTGCGAGGCAAGAACTGTGGTAAGGGCCTGGCTGAAAATAATGCACAGAGCTAGCTAAAAATAATGATAATAATTAGTAACTGTCCTCCTGTAATTGTTACTCCGGAGTCACACAGCTGATGTCCATAAAGATTCTTAACTTTCTCCGTAGATCACATCACTTTTTCAGAACCTAAAGGTAGTTTTCAAGATATCTTCCAGGCCCCGCATTCCAGTGGATCAACTGGCCCACCCAGACCAGTGGCCCAGACCAAGAAATGGACTCAACTGGAATTGTGACCCCAGGGACTGGAGTAACACAAGAAGATGATTTTCATACACCTATAATTCTGCCCCAATTAACGAACCTAATTACCTAATCCCCTGCATGCTAAACTATCCTTATAAAACTCTGTCTCCCAAATTCTCGGGGAGGCAGATTTGAGAAATGTCTCCCATCTCCCTAGTTAGCACTATGGGGAATAAAAACTCTTTCTCCATTGCAGTCCCGACTGTCTCAGTACATTGGCTCTTCCTTGTGCAGTGGTCAATACAACCCCTTTGGGCAGCAAGAGTTATATAAAGAAACCATTTGACCAAGTTTGCCTAATAATCATGGCAGGCAGGATACTAATTCAACACTCAAAAATCATTAATCCAGCATTATAATTACCGTAGTATAACAGGATTTGTTAGGTAGATAGTGAGGGAGTCTAGGTCTCCTAGGGACAAAAGTGGGTGCTGTTGCCCCTATATTGGTTCTGCCCCACCCTAATTCTCCATACCTGGGGGAGAAGGGGATACCACACGAATCTGCCAATCAGAACTAGCTGCAAAAGAATACAGAGAGCTCTCTAGCCCAGGGGCCAAGTAGCATGGGCACCATGAAGTCCGGAAAGTGATTTAGAACCCATATGCGCAGTAAGACTCAGGTCATGTGACTCCTACTGTCCAATCAAAGTGGTTCCATGGTGATCTCTGAACCACAAGCAAGGTCCCTATCCAGGCACTATAAAATAAGACGCAGACCATAGCCAACCTCTTTCTTTGCGCCCTTCCTTTGGCTCTCATTTTGCTGCAAAAATGGGTCCGGTCGTCATCCGTGGCATATGTACCACGCTCTGTAAACCAATGTCTTGCTCTTGCCCTGTAATCCTATCTTTCTTTCCTCAGTAAACATTGTCATGCTTGCCTTACTTTGACATGTCTGGTGGTTCTTCGGCCATGGGCGCACCAAGAACCGACATTTTCAGACTAAAACATATTTTCACTGGAAGTTAGTATAAACTAAAGAACTGGGCCATTTTATCAAATGCTTATCAGCTTTTCAGTGTGATAGAAGAAATCTAGTAGCTAGGCTTACAAGCAAATATTTGGCAAGCAGTGCATTTCTAACAATGAAACTGATAATTATACTTCTTTCACACACCTATAATTGAATAAATTTAATTGCCTCTTCTGCTTAACTTTAATGCTAGATTTCAAACAATTGTATGGACAGGAAAGCAACATTAGAGGAATTACTCTATTGTTGCTTTCCTTCCTATACAGTGGTTTGAACTCAGGCAATAAAGCTAAATGAAAAAGGCTCTATACTCGATTTTCAATTATAACAAACTACAATTATCCCTGATGCTCTGCACTGCTGCCTGGGCAAAACCTCTTCACTGTTGTTGTCTGATGCTACTGTGATTCTCAAAATGAGGAGCATTTGAAAATCAAAGTTTAAAAGTGAGGGATCAAATTAAAGGATGCAATATGTGAAAATGTAAAAATTTACATTAAAAAGAAGAAATGGTGAAGAACAATACTGTTAATTGCTAGATTGACTTCCAGAAGATCAGTGGGGGATGCAGAAACTTTAAAGGATTTCATCAATTTTTGTTTCAAATTTTAATCATAATAATATTACTATTTAAAAATCTTCAAGTAACAAATATTTGTCTATTTCAATTAGAATACACCCGTCAATTTGTATAAACATCTTATATTTTTCTACGTCATGATATTGGCAAACATTTCTCAGGAAGTAATTTCAAGAGACTTTAGTTAGCTAATATTAGGCTTTTTCTTCAGTCTACTGTTTCACTGCCCAGTTGCATACATTTACGCCAGATTGTTTTTCATGTTAGTCATATGTCATATTAACTTCTTTCTTTTGATAGTTTCTTATTCTAAATGCTCAATTACTAAGTACTTGTCTTAGTTCAGATTGTTATGACAGAATAATCAATTCAGGAAGGCTTCACCCAATGCCCTCATGGATTTCCAAAAGGTACCACCTCCCAATCCCATCATAAAGAGCATTTGGGCTTCAATGTATGAATTTTATGAGGACACACACATTCATTCCATAAGAGTAATTGATAACATCACTTTGCTGCTTAAAAATTAACATGGCTAACTGGCAATCAAACTTTTAAGTAGACGTAGAAAAATACAAATTTTAATTATAAAGTTACTAAAGGTCTATCTTGATCTTGATTCTCCTTAACAAATCAGATAATTAGATACCTGGCCTATTTATTAGTTTATTAAATTTGCTTAAATAGATCTGAATAGGAAATATGGAATTAAAATACACACAGCACAGACACACATAGACATGCACACAGACACCTCGCACATACACACATGCACATGAGTGCACTTTGCTAATATTCTATAAGTGAAAATCATTCAATCAAAGCTACCAAAGATTCGTAAGTACATGATCCTTCTACAAAACAACCAGACTTTATCTGGTTGTTTTGGTTTTGGTTATAGTAGATCCCTATAGAAGGGTTTATACTTGACTAAGTATAGTGTAGATTTGGGAACTCTAAAGTATAGATTTGGGAAAATAAAACTCATTCCATGGTTTTTAGAAAAAAGACATTCATGATCATATCTGTATTATATATTTGTCTGTGAAGATAATATGAACATGGATAGAACTTTACACATACTTGCTAAGAATTATTATCATTTAAAATATGATAGACTGAGCCTCAAATTATTTAAGAGGTTATTTATTTAGTAGGGGGGTTGGAAATGAACTAGAACACAGACATTATACCTTTTAAACTACTAAGCTAGTAATCATCTTAGAGAAATTATCTATTTATTTAAACAATTTTTAAAATTTCATTATGTACATGGTTTACATTTTTTTTTATTTTTTTATTTCTGGGCTATCACCAAGGTGTGTTTAAATATGAAGCTCAGAGAGGATTTTTGTGTTACACTTCATCTCTAGCTTTAAATTAATATTTTACTTGCATTATATATATATATATATATAATGTAAGCAAGGCTTTGTTTTACATGAGAATAATTTACAATATATCCTTGGCTATATTCAATCATTTCTATGAAAAATTCTAAATTATTCATATTAATAATTTATGATCATTCAATTTAAGGTTTAATATTATGTATTTCAAAATTAAACATTAATGTTCACTTAGTATTATTTTATTTAATATTAATCATAATAAATTACTTAAATTAAATAATAAAATATGCAAATAAGTCATATTAAGATCAAAATTTCATGTAACAAATTTTTCAGGCAAAAATTGTGGGGAAATTTGCATGAAAGATATTTCTGTTTTACTCCAAAAT
>RJWJ010005466.1:0-68166 GCA_004363605.1 Indri indri
AAATATATATAGAGAAAAAATTAGCCGGGCATGGTGGCACATGCCTGTAGTCCCAGCCAGTCGGGAGGCTGAGACAGTAGGATTGCTCGAGCCCAGGAGTTCGAGGTTGCTGTGAGCTAGGCTGACGCCACGGCACTCGCCCCAGGCAAGAGAGTGAGACTCTGTCTCAAAAAAAAAAAAAAAAAAAAAAAAAAAATAAATAGTTTAGTTCTCTGTATTGAAATCTTTTTTATTCTATTATCCTACTTTCCAGATACGTGCAGAATCTGACCAGCCACCATGGCCATTCTAGTCCAAGCTAGGTTCAGTTTCCATGCTAGCTTGCTAGCTGGTCTTCTCTCTACCTATTCAGAGTCCTGTATGATCTGGATCCTGCAATCTTTCCACAGCCATTACCATCCATTTTTCCTCCTGTTTGCTTTGCTCCCCCAGCCCTCTCTCTCTCCTTTGAGCAAACTCACTGCTTCCCCAGGGCCTTTGTATTTGTGTGCCTGGCGTTGTCTTCCCTCACATATCTACATGCCTTGCTTACACCTCTTTCAGGTAGCACCTAATCAGAGAGACCTTCCTTGTAAATAGTATCTTCCCTCTCCCTCTGCCTTACTACCTTCTTTACCTGCTTTGTTTTTCTTCATAGCTCTTAATACTGTTTGATATATTTATTTGTTTATTTTTTGTCTCACTTTTTCTTTCCCACCACCTTCCCCTCAATCAAATGTAAGCTCTAAGAGAACAGGGACATTGTTTTTATCACTGCTTTTTCTCCAGCTCCTAGAACAGTCCTGGCACATGGTAGGTACTCAATAAATCTTCAGTGAATAAATTAATATTAGCAGCATGATCTGCATTTATATTATCTTTAAAAGAAGGTAATAATTTGAATATTCCAGAAACATTTTTATATACAAGGTTTTTCTCAAACTTAAAGGTTTCGTTCTCCTCAAATACAATATATATAAGGAATCTAATAACCAGAAATAGGATAGGAATGATAAAAGTATTTTATACACTGTTGGCCTCTGGAGTCAGACAGACTGGATTCAAATTCTAATTTTTCCCTTTCTAAAGCTATGTGACCTGGGGCATTTCACTTTCTCTCTGAAACTTTAGTGTCTTCATCTATAAAATGGGACTAATACTTCAGAGTTGTGGCAAAAATTAGATATTATGCATAAAGAATGTTAGCATGTTAGCATAGGGTCTAACAAATAATCACTCAATATTAGCTATTATTGGGATTTGGGTCACTTCTAAGAACTTGGAAATAAGACTGATTTCTGAGTCAGTGAAATCATTGCATTTTCTATCAGGGTAGAGTTATATGAAACTACCTAAAATAGGATGGCTCCCAGACTAAAAGGCATTCACTATAGCCTAGTAGAAATAGTGAATTTATCTAAAGGAATAATGTATTCATTATAAATTCCTTGGCCAAGCAGTTGCTTGAGAAGACTCCAAGATAGTGTTTATGACAGAGGGGAGAAAGAATTTTAGTCAGCAGAATTTATTGTGGTCCCATCGAAAAGATTATTCTTAATGTGGAGAATAAACCAATCTGTCTTAATCTGTGGTCATGAAAGAATCCATTCATCTCAGTCAGTCTATTCTGATTCCATGATCACCAAGCAACCTTCTTACTGTGTAATTTTGTCTACAGGGAGAGAAGATAGTAATCCTTCAGATTTAAGAGTATTCTAGTTACTGTTATATTTTTTCTCATAATTACTTAACTGCCATAGTGACTTTATAGATCACTCTTTTTAAACGTTATTAATGTGAGTCTAACCTTGAGAGTCTTCTTTAAATGTGATGACAAAATTGGATTTCTGTGCCTGAAAGGCTAAAACCATAATTTTAAAGGTATTGGATGTTACCCTTGGGAGATGGTCTACCCAGTTTTTCCCATGGCAGACACATACTGTTCTACATTTGCATTATATGTCTAGTTTCTATCTACACTTTTTATAGTTTACAAAGTGGTTTTGTAGCCAGTGTCTCATTTAATTCAATAGACATGGCTGACACCAAAAAGAATAGGTGAAAATTGGGCAAATAAGATTTTTAAATATTTAAAAATATTTTAATTTTCAGTTCAGTCTTATAGTTCATAGGTTAAAATTCAGATTTATTTAGAAATTAAAAACTATCATTTTGGAGCAGGTAATGAAGTGCAATGGAAAAATCACGGGCTTTGACTCAGATGACTGTGTCTTTGAATCCTGACTCATTCACTTCACTCACCACCTGTGTGACTTCTGGTTTGCTTAACTTTTAAATGGGGATAATACGTATCTCATGGGATTTTTGTGAAGATTAAAGATAGTATTTAACACGCTAAATAGTAGCTGGTGATAAAAATGACAAAGGCAATGATTATACACTAGTGATATCCTTAAATAAAAAAATAACAAAGAATACAGAATTTTTAGCCCATTGACTAATCTGTTCCTCACTGTATCAGTAACTGTGTGTGTACCCTTAGGTGAGTTACTTAACATCATTGGGATCCAATTTCCTCATAGGTGAAAAGAGGCATTGTTCTAGCTGATCTCTAAGAACCCTTCCTACTAAGATTGTGTAAGTCCTACTACAAAATAAATTAATAATTTGGTTAATTCTTGATTAAGTAGATTATATATTCAACAGATATATACTGAATGCCTCCAATTATAGAGTACACAAAAAAAATACAAAACACAATAGAGTAAATTCAGGATACAGGGAGTTCTCTTGCTTTTCTTCCAATTCCAGTATAAAGTATTTTCAATTTTGTAAAAACAATATTGAGTACCCAGTATTTGTAACACATTGTTCTAGACCTGAGTAGCCAGACTGCCTGCTGGAATAACTGGAAGCATAGATGTAGCAATAGGACGTTAGATATGCTGGGCTTCTGCTGTGCCTTCTCTCTTGGGGATCACCAGGTACTTTTCTTGCAGTATATTTCACCTAAGCTCCCTGGCTCACCTATGTGCTGACCCTGATTTCTCTTCTTTTTTCTGTACATACACCCTTTTAGAGTTTGAGCAGAGATGATTTCTCCTACTCTGCTGAAGGAAGAACAGCAATTTAGTACAGTATTATTTGTTTCTCTGAGCTTGTTTATTAACACACACTGCTCAGAGTTGCTTGTCTTTTTAAAGGCACACTTGCATTATTTTGCATATAAATGGAGTGTTAAAAACCGTCCTTCAACATCTTGCATGCAAAAAGTTTCCATTGGAAGGATAAATTTTATAATACTATTTCAAACATGACTGTCACAGTTTTCTTTGCAACTTGAAATTTTCATCAACATTTTGCACTTCTAGCAAATGGTTGTTTGCGATGCAAAGGAACACCTGGGGTGTGTTTGTCTAAATTATTCAAATTTATAAATGTTTGTTAGATTTTAGAACAAAGTTATGTCAGTATGACTATCAATCTTGCATTAAAAGGTATTACCAAAGATGGCCTGAAAATGATGACCTTGAAGATGTTTCACAGTGAGGTGTACATTCTTCTAGTTACCTCACGAGGTTTTTGATCTTTAGAACACCAATAAAAAATAGTTTTAAGGAAGCCATCCCCTAGAATTATCCTTTTTTAGCTAAATTAATAAGATCGTACCGTTATAGAACTTTGAAAAAGATCATAATTTCAGTACCATTGCTTTGGAATTTGAATCCACAGCTTCTTAGGCAACACATTTTTAAACTGTATTTCTGTTACTTATATATATTGTTTTGCATCATTATGTAGGGATGTGTACTTTAACAGATTCTGAACCCCTGTAAAATGCTCAGTATTGCCATTTTTTACATTTATTAAAGTTGTGTTAGTTGTAATTTCTGAATACTTCTGTCGTGTAAAAAGTGTAGAGCAAATTCACAATATAAAGGCCAGAATCTACATGGAAGACATTTTGTGAAAAACAAGGCGACTTGGCCCAGAGAATCTTTAGAAGACCATGAATCTCTTGAAATTTTATGTAACATTTTAATATTGTGCATTTTATTTAAATAAGGGGTTCTTAGTTTTCCTAGGATTTTTGGAGTCCGATCACAAAGGAAATTAAGAACCAGGGATCTAGAGGCAGAAAGAAACTATTGTGGCTATTTGGGATTTGGTGCAGTTAGTTACTCATAGAAAAGTGCCGTTTGTCATTACTGGGTAATAAATTTTCATATAAGTTTTTTATTTTTAATAATTCCTTTTAGTATATTTTTAGGAAGCTAACAATTAACTATTAGTATAATTGCATTCATTATGTTATGATTATAGAAATAAGGCGCTAAAGAAAAACTTAAGATCTGTAAATGAGTAAATTTGAATGAAGAGAGGACAAGTAAATTGAGTATATACCACTAGTTTAACAATAAAAGTAGGCCTGAAGTCAGACCTCACCTGTTGCTTGACTTCCTGTCCACTGTGCTTTCAGTTTCAATAATTATAGTGTAGTCAAAAATATTTTCTCATTTCAGCATATCGCAGGGTGAAATGAATAAGGTTTTTATTTTGTAGTTCTTGAAGTTACTATGAAATGAATCAATTTTCTATGAAATAAGATGGTTCTAATTTTCTACCTCATATTTAAAACAGCTACATGTGGTTTGTTACTGAGCTGCTATGTCATTCTTAACCTTTTACAGTTAGTATATAATAGCACGTTATAATTACATCTGTCATGGTGATTGGATTGTCATTATATTTCTTCAAATTTTTAAAGCATTTATAATTTAAATCGTTTTTCCGTGAAATTATAATGTAATAAATTCAATCTACAGAAAGTTTAAGTGTTAAATATAATTTCTTAGCTGCTTCCATGTAGTTAAACATCATTTTATGAGACTTACAGAAAAGAACTCCAGAAAGGAGTTTTAAAAATGCAAGACTCATGTCGGCACAGGTAGCCATTTTATGTACTAACATTTAAAAGTCTGCAAGTTAATGTGGAGGAGTGTCTTATTGTAGTTAGCAATACAAAGGCAGTATGATACCAGCTTTTTTGTTTGTTTCCTTTAAAGGAGAATTTTGCATGAAACAGTTCCTCGCAGCATTTTCAGGGCCTTTTGTCAAGGGCATCTGTGCCAATATTACACTGATTTCTTGTCCTTTCCCTCTTTGCTCTAGGACTTCTTTCTAATTTGTCTCACTCCCAACTCCATTTTCTTGTAGGGTCTTATTGGACTCTAAGTAAATTATCCTTTACCCTCCTATTCCCACCATCTCACATTTTATGTATTTGACTTGTGTATGTTTATAGTTTTCTACCCTGATTTCATAGTTTTATATGTTAGTATAGTAAGTCAGAATACAGGTTTATTTAACCTTTATATCTGTATTGATAAAATCCTTACACTACTCAGTCTGATTTTAGAAGCACCTTACCAAAGAGAAGGGCTACGGGAAGTGTTAGAGAGTAGTTCAGTTAATTGGAAATTCAAGATTTTCTTGTTTGCTATAGTATACTCAGCTCCTAAAATGGTGCCTGGCATATGATTAGGTGTTCAGTAAATATTGTTGAATGAAAGACGGAATACTACTTATAAACTAGAATTATTCAGCCTCTAAAAAGGATATCTCAGTGAAGACTGAGAAATGTTAAATTATGTGTTAATTACATTAAAAGTATTGACAATTATTCACATTCACTTGGGGCTTTAAAAGAATCAGATTTTGGCAATAAAAGATTAAATTTATACGATTTATATTAATACGTATTTCTCCCTCCTACCCCCCCCATGCTTGCACACACACACACATATATACATGTACATTATTTAGTTACCAAGTTCAGTTGATTCTTTTCTTTATTAATTCCTTCCCGCTTAATTTCTTTACCTTCAGTTTCTTAATCTAACACATTTGCATTAGAGTTAATTGTGCCACCTTCAACAGCTAGTAGAATAAATAACCCTTTTGTTTGGCATATGAAGTTTATTCCCTGCCACTTCTCCACAGATTTCATGCCTCCCTCTGCTCTACCTATAATGCATAGCTCACTGTTTTAATATCAGACCATGTGATGTCATACTTATGTAACATTTTATATGCTGTTCCTTCTGTTTAGAGTGCGTTCTTTGTCCCCAGCACTTTTTTAAAGGAAGGTTCCTTTTTTTCCCTACAGATGTTTCAGTCATTGACTATTTGATTTTAAATACTTACACTTAAGTCTTTTAAGGCAAGATTAAGCCAGATGACCCCACCCAGATATTTGTAAAAAAATGTCTCAGTTCTATTAGGAAAAGGCTGTTTGTTTTCTTGGTGTCTCTTCCTGCTAAATACTGTTCCAGGCACTGACACACCTTTCTGCCTGGAAGGTACTTAACACTCTATGCTCTGCTATCAAAGCATTTTCTTATTTCCACTTAGGTTTTTGGGTAAGTATTGAATGACAAGAAAATAACCAATAGTAATTTCAATTTCTAATTACCAACAGGTAAAAGAACTTAAACATTCAAACAAACTAGAAATAACAGACATCAAACTGGAGGCAGCAAGAGCTAAGAGTGAGCTAGAAAGAGAAAGGAATAAGATTCAAAGTGAACTGGATGGTAATGTATGATTTCCTATGCTTTTTGTTATTTTCAAATATAAAGTGTTAAAATAGATCAACCTGAATTTTTGTTTCCATTTTCAGCTTAATCGAATTTTAAAGACATACGGAATGTTTTTCTTATATGTTGAATGTTCATTATGAGATACAACTTTTTAAAAAAAATCAGTCTTACGTTTATGTCATAGTTATTTAATGCATAAATTACATAAAACTTTGAAAATTGAATTCTGTATTTCCTGGGTTTATAATTTTAAAGCTGTTTAGATCATGTAGTTGTTAGTCCTAGGACATTTTAAGTCTAAAGGATGTGAGGAATATAGGTGGGTTCCAAGTTTAATATTTTCTAATTTTTAGGTAGACCTTAGGCTAGTTGTTGGAGCCTACTTCAGTGTGGTTTATTTTTAAGCTGTGATTTTGTCTTAGACTGTTCATCTCATCAAGTTTTCTCAGAATTTATATTGTTTCTAACTTTCTTAAATACTTAAATAAGGTACCTTTGGCTTGCAGCTGTCTTTGAGTTGATCTGTAGTTGAACTGGCCTCTGTAGTTTCAGACAGAGTTCATAATGATTTTTTTTTTTTTTAGATGGAGTCTCACTATGTTGCTTAGGCTGGCCTTGAACTCCTGGCCTCCAGCAGTCCTTCCGTCTCAGTCTCCCAAGTAGCTGGGACTACAGACTTGTGCCACTGTACTCAACTGCTATGAATGATTTTTTTTTTTTATTGTTAATTTCTACTTGTTGACTCATGCATTTTCGTAGAGTTAGGAAATAAATTTTCATAGGAACTTAAGAGTTTGGGATCTAGTGCTGCATTCTGTTTTTATTTTAAGTTTATATAAATTTACTTTAGTTATTCTGTCTGCAAAGTACTTGCCATCTCATGACGAAGGAGATTTGTGAATTCATTGGACAAACCTGAAAGTTTCCATGTTATTTGTATTTCTGCTAGAAATCTAGCAGTTCTGCTGGAATCATAGGTTCTGAAGGGTTTTGTGATTTTATTCACTGTGCCACTGGCCAGCTTTGTTATGATGTTGTCTTGGAGCTTAGGTCACAGAACTCCTTTAGAGGTGAAGTAAGTAAACCTCTCTGGATATCATCCAGGTTGATTGCCTCTGCTCTCAAGATTCAAATGAGTAAATGTATATAATATTTTACGAAAGTATTTGTGTACGTGCTAAATAAAATGACAGAAAAATTAACTGTTAAGTTTTAGTCTCTTTCATTCTTATTTTAAGAAGATTTATCAGTGAGTAAGGATCTTTGAGAATACATATCCAGAGAGACTTTTTACATTCTTTTTTCTCACTGGCTTATGAATACTTGCTGTTAATGGTGATTTTTCATCTTAATAACATTGACTATAGTATATTTTTCTCCTTAAAAAAATACTAGGATTACAGTCAGACAATGAGATTCTCAAATCAGCTGTTGAACACCACAAAGTGCTCTTAGTAGAAAAGGATCGTGAATTAATACGTAAAGTACAAGCTGCCAAGGAAGAAGGTTATCAAAAACTTGTGGCGTTACAAGAGGAAAAGTAAGTACTTAATTACCTTAGTTTGAGTTAAATCTCCTTGCAAATGAAAACATTTTGCTGTCATATCATCTTTATTGTTGTTCTTGTAACATAATTATCATCTGTTGTTTTAGGTTAGAACTTGAGAACAGATTAGCAGATTTAGAGAAAATGAAAGTGGAACATGATGTCTTGAGGCAATCGGAGAAGGATCAGTGTGAAGAGAAATTGCGGGCTTCACAGATGGCAGAGGAGTCGGCCAGAAGGGAACTTCAGAATATTAGGTTATATATGCATATGTATTTTAAAAATTTTCAATTTGAAATAATGTCAGAGTTACCAAAATGATGTAAAAGTAGTATAAAGAATTCCCATGTACCCTTTACCCTGATTCCCCAAATATTAACATCTTATATAACCCTTTTACATTAATCAAGACTAAAAAATTAACATTAATATAATCAGGAAATCAAATAAACATTACTGTGATCAAATGTATTGACTTTATTCAAATTTTACCAAATGTCCCACTTATGTCCTTTTTCTGGTCTAAGATGCAATCCAGGATCACACGTTGCCTTTATTTAGTTTCCTTTAATCTGGAACATAGTAAACTTTTGATGAATTCTGGTCAGTTATTTTGTAGAATATCTCTCAATTTGGGTTTGTATTACATTCTTCATGATCTTCATGATTAAATTCAGGTTATTCATTTTTAGCAAAAATAAAACCAAAGTCATGTGTCCTCAATGCATCATATCATGAGATCATGATGTGTCCCCTTAACTGGTAATGTTAACCTTGATCACTGGTTGAGATGGTATCTGCCAGATTTTTCCACTGTAAAATTACTGCTTTTTCCCTCTGTAATATATAGTTATATTATGGCTCCCCATATAATACTTTGAGACTATGTATATTCTCATTGTACTTTCTTATACATTCTTCCACTAATTTTAGCATCCATTAATAATTCTTGCCCAAGACAATTATTACTCTATGGTTTGCCAAGTGGTGATTTTTCTATTTCTGTTATTCCTTCTGCATTCGTCACTTGGAATTCTCCTGAAAGGAAGAGCTTTCCCTTCTCTTCTAAATATTATATCATTATGGACTTAGATTCTAATTTTTTCTGTGGGTTATAATATTTTCTTGC
Source organism: Indri indri (assembly GCA_004363605.1). NCBI lineage: Eukaryota > Metazoa > Chordata > Mammalia > Primates > Indriidae > Indri > Indri indri. The sequence goes on from RJWJ010005466.1 coordinate 9,218, forward strand.
TCAAATACTCTCAGATTTGGCCGCTGAAAGCCCTTTCAGGTTGAATCCTGTGTCCCTTTGACATAATCCCACCAATTGTTGAGGTTCTTTTTATTTTCTGGCGTCACAGGACGTTCTAAACTCCTCTTTTACTTTCTCTGCCCCAGCCATGGAATTAGCTTTCTCTAAGGTGCTGTGGTTCCTTTTTAATTGGAGAATGGTATTTAGAAACCAAAATCTTAGCGCTAGGGATGCTTATTGTTGCCAGGGGTCATTCTTTCTAGGCTCTCTCAGTGAACTGAGCTAGGAAATATGTTTACATAAACACAGATATACACATTTATTAATATATCTTTATTTTTCTGTATGTATGTAAGTAATCTTGAGTTTATATTGATATTTCCAATTCCATTCTAACACCATGGAACTCCTTATAGTGTTCTCTCTTTTCATATTTGCAACTCCTTTGACAGTGAGAAACTTGGGTCTCGTTATTTATAATATATTTACTTATTTCCTTAGTCCTAGAATTTTACATAAAGTAAAATTTGGGAAAGTAAGTCCTAGAATTTTACATAAAGTAAAGTTTGGGAATTGCTAACTCATAACTCAGTGAAAAGCAAACGTGTTAACTAATGTGTAATATTTGTGTGTAGTTCTTTTTGTGTCTAGCCTTACAGTGTGTAGTTGAAATACACTTTTCCAAAGTTACTTAGGATTTTTAACACCAAACCTTTCTTCAATGTGATTATGTTAGCTACTTATAAAAAAAGGTTTGTTTCTGTTTTATGCTATTTTGGTTCCCTACCTCATCCTTTTTTGTTTTATTTATTAATATATTTGGTATGTGAACATCAACAGGGTTCTAAAGGACAGAATTACAATATATAAAAAAATACTAAAAAAGTGCCAATTCCCCCATCTATTCTACCCTGTTCCCATCCCCTCATCTTTTCCCATCTCCTCTACCTCCCTGCAATTAATCTCATTAGTTTCTGCTTTATTCTTCTGGTTCCCCGCCCTTCCACCTCCCCCCACAAATATGAGATGCTTGTACATTTATTTCTTTCTTATCAGTATATCCTGGAAATTGCTACATAGTAGTTCATAGAGATTATCCTTATTCTTTTTTACAGCTGCATAGCACTCCATTGTGTATATGTATCAGTGTTTATTCAGATGTTCTGTGTATTTAGTTTCCAGTATTTTATGATTGCAAACAATGATACAATTAATAATCTTTTATGTGTATGTATTTTCATATTGTTGGGGGTTTATCTTCAGGGTAGATTCCTGAAGTAAATAGGTGGGTCAGAAGGTAAATGCATATGCAGTTTTGTTAGATATTACCAAATTCCCATCCAAGAGAATTGTACCTCTTTGCATCTCAGTGTAGTTGAATTTGCATTTCTCCTATTGCAACCTGCTAAACGAGGTTCAACAACTTCTCATATGTTTTACAACCAGTTTTATATCTTTTTTGTTTGTGAATTAGTTGTTCATATCTTTCCCTATTGTTTCTTTTGTCTTTTTTCTCAAGAGTTCTTAAATTAGGATTGTGCTGCACATATTTTTTCCCAGTATGTCAGGTGTTTTTTGACTATTTTTGGTATTTTGCAAATATTGTGCAAAAATTTATACTGTGTTATCAAATTTATTAATCTGTTATTACCTCTAGATTTTAAGTCATAGTCTTTCCCTGTACTGAGGTTAAATAGGAATTCACTTTTTTTTGCTTGTGTAGTTTCATTTTTTATATTTAGTTCTCTGATGTATTTGGGGTGTGTTCTTGTGTATGCAGTGAGGTATGGATTTAATTTTATTTTTTTCAAAATGGCTAACAGATTGTCCCGCACTTTTATTAAAGAGTTATCTTTGCTCCAGCGATTCATGATGATGCTTTTACCACATTTTAAATTTCCATATATACTTGGATATATTTTTGGACTTTCTATTCTATTTCACTGGTCTGGTTATCTATTTGAAGTCTCCAATATTATTGCAGAATTGTCTTTCTCCTTTCAGTTCTGTCAGTTTTTGCATCACATAGTTTGATTATCAGGTGTATAAATGTTTATAATTGTTATGTCTTCTTGCTATATTGAATCTTTCATTATTACATAATATCTTTGTCTCTTGTGAGTTTTTTTGATTTATAGTCTATGTTATCTGACAGTTTATTTGTCCCTGCTATCTTTTGGTTACTATTTGCATGGGATATCTTTTTCCATCCTTTCACTTTCAGTTTATTTGTAACTTTGGATCTGAAGTATCTTGTAGACAGCATATAATTGTCATGTTTTTTAATCCATTCTGACAGTTTGTGATTTTTGATTGGAAAGTTAAATCCGTGTATATTTAAAGAAATTACTAATAAGTGGGGACTTCTGTTTTGTCATTTGTTCTCTATATGTCTTAAATCTTTTTTGTCCCTCACTTCTTACATTACTGTCTTCTGTGTTTGTTTTTATTGTTGTGAAACATTTCAGTTCTTTTCAATGTGAACAATTCCTTTTGTTTATATTTTATAGCTATTTTATTTGTGGTTACCAAGGGGATTACATTTAACATCCTACCTCTGTGCCAAAGATCAGCCTGTGTTATAAAAAACTTTAGGCCTTCCCAGGTCTTTTCTGAACCTTTGCCTTTCGCTGGATATGCACAATCACTTCGCGATTTTCCTCATATATGCAGCTGTTTTTGAGTATCCTTATAGTCTTTAATGTCTGGCTTCCAAAAGAGCAAAAATGGGAGAATGAAGGGGCTGGGTGCCAGCCCTTTAAATTCCCTGATAGTCACTTCAGCCAGAACGGGAGGAACTTTCAACAATTGTGGGAGGAGTGACAACAATAGCTGCCTACCTCTTTGTCTGCACCTCTGGGATCATAAGCAGCCATCAGTAATCAGAACATAGATCCCTAATATTTGGAGGACAGGGTGATTTTTCCCCATCCTGACTCCCAAGCTCTGTGCAAGCTGCTCCTGGAACTCTTGCAAAGATGACTGCCGTGAGTCTGGGAATATGGGATGGGTAGCTGCTACTTGTAAGAACAACTGAAATTGACTGAAATTAACCACAATTTACAGTCCAAGCCTTCCACTAGAAGTTGTGAGCCTTTAGTAGAGTCCACATTTCCAAAATACTTGGACAGTTTCTGCCAATGCAGTTATTGCCTGGTGGGGAGGCAGATTCCTGGTGTTTCCTATTCCACCATCTCCCCAGAATCCTCTGCATTACATTTTTAAACTTAGGGAGAACTGACATCTTTCTGATGTTGAGTTGTCCTTTCCAGCAACAGAGATATATTTCCATTTATTGAAGTTTCCTTTTGTGTGTTTTCAAGAGAGTTTTAAAACTTTCTTTATGTAGTTTGGACACATTTCCTCTTAAGCTTATTCCTAAATATTTAATTCTTGTTGCTATTGTAAGTATGTTTTTACCTTCTGTTTTGTCCTTCAGCTGGTATTGTTTGTTTATGAAGACTATCAATTTTTATAGGTTAATTTTATATCTTACTAACTTACCAAATTCTTTTTATTGTTTGAATTTTTTTTATTGTGAGCTATCTAGGGTTTCCCAACTATACTATCATATTATCTACAAATGGAGATAATATTACTTCTTTACCTATTCCTATGCTGCTAATTGATTTATCTGATTGTACTGACAAGTACCTCTAATAACATACTGAGTGTATTAGAGATCATAGACATCCTTTCCTTATTCCTCATCTTGTTGAAACTGTCTCTACTCTTTCTTCATTGATTAAGTTGCTAGCTTTAGGATTGAAATATATATATTTTATCATTTAGGAAAGTATTCATCAATTTTTATTTTCTTGTGTTTTTATTAGGCATGATGTTGAAAATTGTCAAATGTTTTTTTAGCATCTCTGATTTTTTCCCTTTTAGATTTATTAAGATGGTGTATTAATGGATTTCTTAATATTAAACCAGCCTTAATTTCTGGAATAAACTCCCTTTGATCTTAGTTTCTCTTTTTTGTTTCTTTGTTAAAGGTGGGGGTATATTCTATTTGTTGATGCTTTATGTACCTCTTGGTCTGTAATTCTTTTATTTTTTTTGGTGGTGGTGGGTAATGTTTCAGGCTTAGGCATTAGTGTTTGACCTTGTTCCTAAAAAGGATTAAGACATTTTCTTTGGTGTTCGATGCTCTGGGACAAATGTGGTGCTGTAGGACTATAATGTGTTTGAAGACTTGGTAGAATTCCCCTGTGAACCCATCCAGGCTTGGTGCCCTTTTCTGGGACAGTTCTTGGATAGCTTTATCTGTTTCTTCTACAGAAATGAGCCTGTTTAAGCTCTATCTCTAATGTAGTAAATTTTTATAGTCTGTATTTTTATAAGGAATTCTATGTTTTCAAACTTATTTACACAGAGGTATATAAAAGTTTTTCTTCATAATTTTTTTTTTTCTATTTCATTGCTTATTTTCCCTTTGTTATTTCTTATTTGTACATGTGCTATCTTCCTTTCTTGGTCAGGTCAACTAGTGCTTTGTATATTTTATTTTTTTATTGTGGTTTGTGTATTTTTTTTATTGTAGTAAGGTATACATAAAATTTACCATTTTAACTTTCAAAGCATACAGTTCAGTATAATTTTATAATTAGGATTTTGATTTATTGGCTCAACTGTTTTCCTGTTTTTCTACCTCATTAATTTCTGCTTGTATGTTTACTTTCTGTGTTTTTTGCCAGTCAAAAAGTTTTTGCAGTTTTATTGTTTAATGTACATTAAATAAAGCTTACCCATTTAAATAATATACAACTTGATGAATTTTGGTCATTGTATATAGTTGTATAACCATTGCCACAATAAAAATACAACTGTTCCATCCCTCTAAAAGTTTCCCTATGTCTTTTGTCTTGTTTTTGAGACAGAGTCTTGCTGTGTCACCTGGGCTGGAGTACAGTGAGGTAATCATAGCTCACTGCTGCCTCAAACTCCTGGGCTGAAGTGATTCTGCTGCCTCAGCCTCTGGATTCGCTGGGACTACAGGCCCACACCACTCCGCCCAGCTAATTTTTCTATTTTTTGTAGAGACTGGGTCTCGCTCTTGCTCAGGCTGGTCTTAAACTCCTGGCCTCAAATAATCCTCTCACCTCATGTCTTTTTGTTGTTGACCTTTTCCTCTGATCCCCAGCCTTAGGCAACCACTGTTTATCCATGTCGTTGCATGTGTCAGTAGTTCATTACTTTTTACTGCTTGATTAGCATTTATTGTATGAATATAATGTGATTTGTCTGTCTGTTCTCCTGTTGATGGACAAATATTTGAGTTGTTTTTAGTTTTGGACTGTTAGGAATAATGCTGCTGTGAGCATTTATGTACAAGCCTTTCTGTAGAAATATGTTTTTATTTCTCCTGAATATGTACCCAGAAATGGGATTGCTGAGTCATATGGTAAGTGTATATTTAATTTTATAACATACAGAAATACTGCTTTCCAAAGTGGAAACACTTTCCAGAATGTTTTCATTCCATGTAGCAATGTATGAGAATTCCACTTGTTCCATATTCTTAGACTTGTTATAACAGACCTTTTTAATTTTGAAATATTAATTGAGGTAAAAGTGTTTTGTTGTGTTTTTTTTTTTTTTACATAGATATCTTGTATAATGGTTAAGTCAGGGCTTTGGGTGTGCCCATCACCAGAATAGTGTTCATTGTGCCCAACAGGTAAGTTTTTATCCCACACCCACCTTGCCCTCTTCTTGATTTCTCATGTTCTTTGTATCACTTTGTGCACATGTGTACCCATCAGTTAGCTCCTACTCATTAGTAAGAACATATGGTATTTGGCCTTCTATTCCTGAGATACTTCATTTAGGATAATGGTCTCTAGTTCCATCCAAGTTGCTGCAAATGACATTTCATTTTTTATGGCTGAGTAGTTCTCCATGGTGTACACACACACACACGTTTTCTTTATCCGCTCATGAATTGAAGGGCACTTAGGTTGATTCCACATCTTTACGATTGTGAATTGTGCTGCAGTAAACATTCAAGTGCGGATGTCTTTTTGATAAAATGACTTCATTTCCTTTGGGTAGATACCCAGCAGTGGGATTGGGTAAACATTTATTTTTTATTTTCATATAGGTATTCAGTTTTTCCAGCACCATTTGTTGACTGTTTTTTCCCCCATCAAATTATCTTGGTACCTTTGTTGAAAATTAATTGACCATATAAGTATGGATCTGCTTCTTGATTCTCCGTTTTATTGATCTGTGTGTCTTAGCTTCACACCAGTATCACACTATCTTGATTACTGTAGCTGTAGAGTAAGTTTGATTCAGGTAGTGCAAGTCTTCTAGCTTCTTTTTTATCTAAATTCTTTTGGGTGTTTCTAAGTCCTTTGCCTTTCAATATAAATTTTAAAATCAGCTTGTCACTTTTTTTAAAACTTATAAAAATTTTTATTGGGATTGAATTTGTAGGCTTGAGGAGAATTGTTATCTTAACAGTTTTGAGTGTTTCAATCCATGAGTATCTCATCTCTCCATTTATTTACATCTCCTTTAGTTTCTTTCAGCAGTGTTTGTAGCTTTCGTTATATTCATGATGCTCATCTTTTGTTAAATTTTATTCCTAAGTATTTTGTGTTACTATATATGGAGGTTATTTTTTTAATTTACTTTTTAAGTGTTCATTGCTAGCATATAGGAATATATTTAATTGGCTTTTTATGTATTGGTCTTGAATCCTGTGACCTTGCTAAAATCACATATTTTCTAATAGCTGCTTTGTTGATTTCTTAGAGATGATGTTACATACCTTGGGCTTTCTTTTATTTTGTTCATTTTGTTTTTGAGATACGAATTTGATTCTAATGATTATTCTTTCATTTTTATTGGTAAGAGTATTTAGTGCTGAGAATTTTCTCTCATTACTGCTTTAAATGTAGCCCATAGATTATGATATACAGTGTTTTAATTATCATTTTTTTTGAATGCTCTAATTTCACTTTGTATTGTCCTTTTTACCCAAGAGTTGTTTAACAGAAGATGTGTTAGTTTGCTAAGGCTGCCATAACAAAACACCACAGACTGGATAATTTAAACAACAGAAATTTATTTTCTTGCACTTCTGGAGGCTAGAAGTCAGAGGTTAAGTTATGGAATGATTTAGTTTTTTCCTGAGGCCTCTATCCTTGGCTTGCGGATAGCCACCTTCTCACTGTATTCTCACATGGCCTTTTCTCTGTATGCTTGCATCCCTGGTGTCTCTCCTTTTTATAAGGACACCAGTCATTTTGGATCAGGGGCCACCCATATGACCTCATTTAACCTTAATTACCTCTTTAAAGGCCTTATCTCCAAATGCAGTCATTTTCTAAAGTACTGGGGGTTGAGACTTCAACATGAATTTTGAAGTGATGTGTTTTAGTTTATAACAGAAGGTTTTTGAATTTCCAAGTGGGAGAGCCTTTTAGAAAATTTTGTTGTTAATTTCTAGTTTTTTGCATTATCATCAGAAAATATTGTTTGTTTTATTTCTGCTTTATGGAACATACTAATGTTTCTTTGTAATCTAATACATCAAGGCCAGGACTAGGGTGAGACAAGTGAGGCACCCAGGGTGCAAAATTTGAGATACTCTCATGTGCTGACCCTGCACTTGAGGGAATCTTAGAATAAATGTCTTCTTCAGTTTTGCATTCTGGGCACTGCACTCAGCCTTATGTTAATAGTGTATGCCCCGGTCTCAGCCTTATATTAATAGTATATGATCAATTTTCGTGAGTGTTACATAAGCACATGGAAAGTATTCAATTATCAGGGTCTAAAGTTTGATATATATTCATAAGATCTACCTTATTAACTACGATGTTTAGGTCTTCCGTGGACTTAGCTTTTGTCCACTTGATCTGTCTTGTACAAAGAATGATCTCTTAAAGTCTCCTGTTTTTAGTGTGTTTTTTATTTATGACTAGTTATAGTTTTTGCTCCACAAAGGTGACTGTGTTACTTGGTACAATATATAGATTTTCCTAACAGTTATATTTTAATTATGAATTGTGGTTTTAATATTAAAAATGCCTTTTGAAATTTAACCTTTTTATGCTTGAATTTTACATTTTCTGATATCATCACTATTCCTGTTTTCTTACAGTTTGCATTTGCATGGTATACTGGTATACCTTTCTCCCCTTATTTTTAAATTTTCAGAATCACTTTGTTTTGTAAATGCATGTTTTATATATATCATGTAGTTGGGTCTTGCTTTATGAGCCAAATTGGAGACCTTTTATTTTAATAAATAATGAAGGAGTTAAGTCCATTGACGTGCATTGAGCCCCTGCTTACTGCAAAGACTTGCAGGCAGGAGTATGAGAGATCACTTGCTGGAATTTGGTATTTTTTCCTCCATTTTATTTACAGTTTTGAAGTTTGGGCATTTTCAGTCTTCCAGTTATGCTAAGGGTGTGTTTTTGTGTGGCTTTGTTTGTTCTCCTTACTTTTCTGTACTGTTTTTGCAAAGTATATGGATAACACAGAGCTAGACATCTGTTTTCTTCAGCACCTGGAAGTTCTTTGTATCTGCCTTTTAATTTTAATATCTTAGTGACTTCTTTAATTATATAGATTAAAGTTAAGAGGCTTTTAAATATCATATTCATTAAGTTGTAGGTTATATTTTGAGACAAAGTTCTTGATTCACATTACATAGTAATGAACTACTTCAGGCAGAGGTATATGTATTATTTACTTATGTCATGTTAGATGAACTATTAATTTAAATTGTTACTGGCTATGATTCTAGAATCATAAATCTGTAATGGATTTTGAGAGCCAGTCTTGCCCATCCCTTTGCTTTTAGATAGGTACATTTTTTTTTTTAACTATTTAGGCCAGGTAGGTTTGTTTGTTTGCTTATCTTTCCTTGACAATCTTCAGAAAGGCGGGAGAGAACCTCCCCAAGAACCCCATTCTAATGTTTTAGACTATTATGGCCCCACATTTTGGCCAGTTAGAATCTTTTCTGTTAGAATTAAAGCCTGTTTCTCCTGCTTTGGGCTTCTGTTGCCATAGTGATAAAATGTTCAGCATTCTGTCATTACTTGAAGACAATAATGAACTTGACCCTTAGGTTTTTTGGGAGTTTTTTGCTGTATAAAACAGCTTTCAATCCTTTAGCTTTTCTTTAATATAATTTTCTATTCTATTAAACACTTTGCTAATTTTTCTTTGATTTCTCTTCAGTTTCTCCAGATCATTTATAATGTATAATTGACCCCAACTTATTTTAAAATAAGGACATAGTAATCAATGTAAAATCTAGCAAGAGTAATTCACAAGATTTGCATGACTTACTACTATTATTATTTTTTAGTTTTTTACAATTGTGATGGTTTTTTTTCCCCATGGCAATTCTGATTTACTGATTTATAAGCCCAGCTGCATCAACCAAGTCTGTTTTGACTATTCATTAAAGTAATAATTGCAGCTTCTGTTATTAGATTCTATGATAGTTCAGAGACTTATCTGTGGAGAAAAAGGTCTTGCTAAGGAAATGAAAAGCATAAATCATGTAAAGCAGAAGTATCCATTTATATACAAACAATAAATATCTATGATAAGTAGATATTAATCTACTTCATATTAATCACTGCTTTGGCAGGTGCTTTAAATTGTTATATACTAGTCTTTTGTCTTCATTAAAATGGTTTTTTCACCACTAGTATATTACAGTGCCAAGAGAAATACAATTATTTTTATAAAAGTATTTTGTATTTCAAAAGGCTGTCCCACTGCACATTTATTAAACTCGTAAAGATTGTAAAGTTAGCTACAAATTAAAAACATGTAAAAATTACAGGAATTTAAGTGTAATAAAGTATGTAGTCAACTTTTGGTTATGACAGCAACCCAACTCCAACTAATGCAAGCCAAAAAGGGGACTTTATTGGTTGACCTACGTTGTGGAAAGGACAGGGGTTATGCCTGTCTCGTGGACACCCTGATCTAGGAATGCAAATGTGATCAGAGTGGCATCCTCCCTCCTTTTCTCTCCTTCTTCCTTTCTTCTCCTTTTCTTTCTCCAGTGTCTGCTTCTTTTCTCCCATTTTCTCTTTGAGGCCAAGACCGTATGTTGAGACCAAAGAAAACAGAATTCTTACTTGCCAACTCACGTTAGAAAAATCTGGAGAAAGGTTTGGGTCTGGTTCACATGCCCATCCCTGGGCCTACCACTGTGGCCATGGGGATCAGGCACTCTAGCTCAGCCCAGGTTGTATGCCTATTTCTCCCTGTGGGAGAAGGCAGTGGGCGATAAGCTATTTATATCAGAAGTGAGAGGAGATATAACCAAGGGAAAAGGAACTTAATCATTTAAGATACCTGTCATAAATTTATCTTTTGCATAGCTTAAAGCCAGAGCTCTGTTTTCCATTTGGGGCTTTCTGATTTTTTTCTTAAGGTTTTTATAAACATTTTGATTTCATCAGTTTGGATTTTTTTGCTGCCTATAGTGGATATTTGCTTTTTAAAAAAAAAAAAATCAACTATCATTTAATATAGCTGCCTTTCTATTTGTACTCATCTTAAGAAGAATCATCTTGGTCATTTGGACATGTTCTCTCCCATAATTTGAACTAGGAAGTAGGGTATGGAAGGCTATGTGGCAGCATTTGAAGGACCAGGCAGTTCTTGTTTTTGCCTGTGATTCCTGTCAATTATTGTATCCTGGTTTTGGTTCTCTAGTTCTCTTTCGATTCAGTAGGCTCTTACATTCTTCCAGGAAAGTCCCTTTTTGCTAATAATGGGCAGAATCAATTTCTAATGCTCACAAGCAAGAACTATGCTTGTTCAGAAAGTTGGTATAAGAAGGCCACTGTCATTCTCATGACACTTGTTTTAGGAATCTTTGACAATAGAGAAATCACAAATACAACTTACGTTGCTTGCCCTATATGTTGCTTCCCCTTGATAATAGAGATTCATGTTAAATGAAGCTAAGAGGTTATACCAGAGCCTTTGCTGCCCAATATGGCATTACTGGTCACATATAGCTATTTAAATCTAAATTAAATTAACTAAAATTTTAAAAATTAAAAATTCAATTCCTCAGATGCGCTGGCCACATTTCAAATGTGCAGTAGCAACAGTACCTAGTGGCTATCATATTGGATGGCACGGATTATAGAATATTTCTATCATTGAAGAAAGCTCTATCAGGCAGCACTGTTGGACTATAAACTTCTTAAGGGTAGGTATTCTGTGTTTGTTATTCTCTGATGTATCTGCGAATACTTGGAACTGGGCTCAACATTTATAGGCACTCAGTAAATATTTGCTGTATGTGGAAATAGCACATATCAGCTGCCTACCACAGAAAACCTAGACCGTGATCATCACAGTTGGTGCTCTGTGCTTTTAAGGGAACTTGAAACGGCTCCATCTTAATATTCCAAAGTTTCCATTTGAACATTTCCACAGCCGCATTCTCTATTGTACCTTAGCCCTCCAGTTTGCCTACTATTTCTATTTCCATAATTACTCTTAAAGTATAAAGTACTTGATCTCATAGTTTCTTATTCCCCAACCTTCTCATCCTTCACCTTCTGATTTTTCCCCACCTCCTAGTATTAAAGCTGTCCTTTTAACAATTTCTACCATAACTTCTGGAATCCCTATTCTATTACCAATAATTTTTTTGTGATCTTGACATTTTTTTGAGTACACCCTCACTGAAACTTCCTCCTGGTAGCATATAACCTGGCAGTCTTTTAAGTTAAAATTATTCTTCTTTATCTCTCTTACAATGAGGGACCAAGAAGGGAAATCAGCATTTGTAAACCCCACTGTTTCCAGACCATTGTTTGACTAACTGGTTAAGATGATTTTTCCTTTGATATTTGTTTCATCCAGTTTACGCCTGCCTTTTTATCTCTTTCGGTTACTGACCTATAGGGTATTTGTCGGTAGTCACTGAGTACTTGGGTATTTGGCTCAACTTTTTTCTATTTTCTATCCCTTGCCATCATTCTTAGTGACTATATATCCATATTGTTGAACTATTTAACACCTTGGCCTTATAGTTTATTTTATCTTCATACTGTCATTCTTTATCTTTATTCCAGTTTAGCATCCCATACACCTGGCTACAACTTGGACCTTGTCGTCTCTTAGAACCAATCACTTCAAAGACGTAAATTTCTTTTTCTTATCTATTCTACTTTAACTGAAGATATTAAAACTGGTAGTGCTTATACTTCTCTTTTTCTTCCAATCTGTTAACCTGGCTCCCTTCTGCTATTTCAGCTTGGAAACTATCTATTGCTCAGCTGTGTTCTCACTCGTACATGAATGAAGGCTCCTAGATATGAATTTTTTCAACTTCTTGCCAGCTTAGAATTTCTGTATCTTTATCCATTCTCTCCTCCCTATTTTAGTGAAAATATCCTTTTCACCTCTACTTCCAAAGTGAGCAGTGCTCTTAATCCTATCTCCTATGTTTCCTCTAAGGTCTTGCTTCATCATTTATGCTCTTCTTCACCTATCTTTCATTTCTCTATCTCAGACTCTTATTTTGCCTTCTAGGTCCAGTTCAAATTGTGTCTCTAGGGTAGGTGCAGTGGCTCATGCCTGTAGTCCCAGCACTTGGGGAGGCTGAGGTGGGAGGATCACTTGAGGCCAGGAGTTGGCTACCAGCTTGTGCGACATAGTGAGACTCTGTCTCTTAAAAAAAAAATTAGCCGAGCGTGGTGGCACACATCTGTAGTCCCAGCTACTCAGGAGACTGAGCAGGGAGGATCACTAGAACCCAGGAGTTGAAGGCTGCAGTGAACTATTATCGTGCCATTGTACTCTAGCCTGGGCAACAGAGCGAGACTCTGTCTCTTAAAAAAAACAGAACAACAAATTGCATTTCTTTCACATGGCTTTTACTGATCCCCTAATGAAAATTAATTGTACTTTCTTCTGTACTTTGTACTTCTATTATAAAGCTTATTCTCTTTTGACCTGTGATAAACCTTGAATATTCAAAAACCTAATCAAAAGAGATACTATATTCATAAATCTATAGCACTGTCTTTTGGAACTCTTTTGTTCAGAAAGGCAGATTTAAGACCATTGATCTTATTCCTAAATCTTGATAATATCAAAGTTAATTTTATTTGTGTTAAATTCCATTATTTCATAGAATCTTAAATGTAATGATATTAAATCATGGACTAATTTGCTCCTGAAGAAATATATTAGTTTTAGATTCTAACCCAATACTTCTTTAACAAAGTAAACTGAAGAAAAGCCTTGTAAATCATCTCTTATAGTCTACCATAATGATGTTCTTATTCCTTTCATATCTTATTTGTTTGTTTTCCTATCCTTTCATATTTTGATGATACTCAGATACTGTTTACTGTTGTTTCTTTGGCTTCAGCTTTTGTCTATAGGGCACTATTGTTTTTCTTTGTATTTATGTAACATATAGTAAGCATTCAGGCCATTAATGCTTTCTTAACCAAGTCTTGTTTCTTACTGCTTTACTAAGTGTATCCAAATTCTTAACCTGAGCTAGGATATACTTGGGGCCTAGGTTTTCTACCTCTGGACCTGAGCTAGGACCCACAGTGTTCTCTCCTCTACTTTCACCTTCGTGATTTTGTGGATAGAAATCTTCATTAACTCAGTAACCTAAAAGCACCAAGTTAGTAATATCCATAAACATTTAGTGGAGGACGTACACTGAAAATTTGAGAGAGTAATTATGTAGCTAGAATTGTGAAATAAGAATGTGACTGGTACTGACAAAGGAGCAAAAAGAAAAGGACTGGACTTCTTTAGATCCATTGTTTCTGGTATTTGTATGTAAACATCTCAGGACGCAACGGTTCATATCTTCAGGTTTCTTCCATGTTGTCCAATCATCTTAAACAGTTAAACATCTAATCCATGATTTGGGTTCATTCTGTCCATTAACAAATATTTATTGAATTCTTACCATACTTAAAGTATAGCCCTAGGCTCTTGAGAGTGCTGTCCCAGTAAACACATTCTAATTGGGCAGATAAGACATTCTAATAATGCCAAGCTATAAATAAGTGCCAAGTAAATTATATTTGAAATAAGTGTTTGAAGAATTTTAAAAGGTGGGGATTGAGGGGCCTATCCTGCCAAACCTAATTAGTATAACATCTTCCGCATGAGGTTAGTCATTTGGTCACCAGAGCTGCTCTGCATTTTAAGGCTGAAGATGTATCATTCCCTTTGAAGAGGATGCAAATCGTGTAGTGTTCATTCATCTCAGGGATGAAAAGCTCATAAGATATTTTATAGGATACAGGATGGCGTGTCCTGTATTAGATAGTTTTCTTTTAAATCTGTATCCTTGTAGAATGAAAGTGAAGTAGCAGTGTGTCAGAAAGCGTTTTCTAAATTGTAAAATACTGTATGGATATAAGTTGGCCTCTCCTAAAATTGGATTACTTTCTGATACCTTAGCAACACATTCTGTACTTTTTCACCAAAGGCTGCTTGTTCAGGCTATTCTCTGTTTATCAAAATCCTACTTGTCAGGTTTTTAGCCATGTAATATTCTCTAGTCCCCCTGGACAGACTTAATTTCTCATCCTCTCTGTGCCCATAATTTGTAGATTTTCCTATTGCAAAAGCTGTGATTTGTGTTACATTTTCAGTGTATGTGAACACAGCCTGGCTGTCTGAATTCTCAGTCTTTTTGCTCATCCACCAGTTTGCATAGCACAGTGCCTGGTGTCAAACAGGCACTCAGTAAAATGATTATCTAAATCAGTGAAATAAATGACCTATGAATTCCTAATAATGTCTTTTGTATTGGGTTGTGATTTTTAGGTTAAAACTTCAACAACAAATTATGACTATTGAAAATGCAGAGAAAGAAAAAAATGAAAATTCTGACCTAAAACAGGTATGATTTTAGCAAACATTTTGTTTTTATGTTTTTAAATACTTTAAATCTATGTTTTGCATATTTTTTTAAAATTTTACCATCAGTATTTAGAAAATCTAATCACCACAATTGATAACATACTGATGAGGTTGATATGTAAAGATAAAATGTCTAAACCTCTATGCTTTGCTTTAGTAAGCTTCTTTTCCTAACTGCTGTTATTCTTAAGATATGTATATGATGTGGCTCATGATGAATTTTTTAAAATTATAGTTAGGACAGTATTTGGATATTCTGAATTTATAAAATTGATTAGAAAGATCATCCAGGTTTTAAGTACATGTGTGATTGATTTGTAGCTTTACGTTTATTCCATGCGGTGTTTCTTGCTACAGCCCTATGAAATCTGAGTGTTGTATTTATGGAAGGAAATGTATATTTTAAGTAAAGTTATTTGGATTCAGGAAAGATTTGTATAAGATTGGGCAAAACAAGGAAGAACGTTCTCTTCTGAATTCTCTTTTCTTTTCCATTTTCTTGGGGGTTTTTTACCCTGTAAATTATGAAGTAGTAAGAATTCCATTTTTAGAATTTATGCTTGCATGCTAGCTGGTACTGTTTTGCATGTGTTATGGTTTCTAAGTCTCAACTAAATGCGCATAACGTTTGATACCTGGAGAGAAGTTATCTAGTATCATTGGCATTGGGCTTTGTGTCATCCTGTGGATATGGAGGGGTATTAAGCTCTTTGACGGCTGCTTGTTAAGGCAGCTATAATACAGATTTAATATTTGCCATGCCAGGTAAAAATAAAGTGTGAATAGTTCTATATGGAGAAGTTCATTCTAAAACAGAAATCTGAGACATAGCATTTTACTTTATTCTTAATTTGACTTTGCTACCATCAGGAAGTAATAGGATTATTTTCCATTTATTTAATTTATTGCGTAAGAACCTTGTTTCTTTTTATCCTTGAATCTCATAATGGGTTCTTTTGATCCCTGTTCTCTTAACTGTCTTTGCTCCAAAATGTCTCTCAGAGAATGGCTAAGAAAGGTAAAAGGAAGTGAAAGAAAAATGAGGACTCTTAATAATTGGTAAAATGGTTTGTGGGGGAAGTAGATATAATTGTCCCAAATGAAGATTATTTGGATATAATTTAGAAGCAGTATAAATCTTTCTAGCCTGTTAATCTGTAACTAGATAATTACCCACTTTTCATGAGAAAGAATACTCCCAGATAAAGGTAAATTGGGATGGAGAAAAAGACTTGAGTGACATTATGTGGTTTGATAAATGGCTCTAGAGGCCAAGGAATTCCTAGCATTGATTAGGTATCTGGGAGTATCTTTCTGCTGCCCAGCACTGGACACAGAATGCTTGGAAACCATTTAAAAACAGTGAGAGTGATCCTTCCCATATTTGCAATGAATAATCTTGACTGCTCCGAGAGCAGAACTCCTGGAAGGTTGCTGATCTCAGGGTATGTGGGAAGGGGAGAACAGATTTCTTTAGCTGCTTTCTTAGCTGACCTGCTTTTAAAATCTGTTTTTTCCTAGGAGGCTAAGGGAAGGCTAGAGTGAAAGGAGACTAAATCATTGGGTTCTCCTTTTTCATCTCCCTGCTTTCTTCCTCAGAACCATCCTCCCCCTCCCAATACCTATTCTGGCTCACATATTTTGGGAAAGGAGGGAGGGAACTCAGTGACTGAGGGACATGGTTCTTGCTGGTCTCTGGTTATAATAATAAGTGACCCTAGCTGCCGCTATTTATTATTTTATTTACGGACAGCCTCAGGGCATACCAGCTGGTTGGGGCATTTGCGAGGGAGAGATGCTTGGTAACTTCTGTGTCTCCCATGCCTTACTGCGTTTGTTCAGAGGCCTTATGTTTCTCTTCTTTCTTCTCTTTTAAGCAAATCAGTCGTCTGCAGATCCAAGTGACCTCACTTACACAGTCAGAGAATGACTTGCTGAATTCAAACCAAATGCTGAAGGAAATGGTGGAGACGTTAAAACAAGAATGCCGAAATTTAAGAGGCCAAGCTGAGAGAGCACAACTAGAAGTTGAAAAGTAGAGTTTGCTCTTTTTTATGTACAAACTAGTTTTTCTTTTTTCTATATGATATATAACTTTAGTGGTGATTCTAATGTTGAATGTGTTTTAGGAACTAGTTGCAAACACCCTTTGATAGCATATAATGATCTTAGGTAGCGTACTGTATATAGAATGGACTTTATGGACTCTTGAATTGTTAAAAACATAAAATTAAGACACATTAAAATTCTGCTTGAGCCAGGCGTGGTGGCTCATGCCTGTAATCCTAGCACTTTAAGAAGGCTGAGGCAGGAAGATCACTTGAGGCCAGGAGTTCGAGACCAGCCAGCACAGCAAGACCTCGTCTCTTCAAAATACAAAATTTATCCAGGTGTGGTGGCACATGTCTGTAGTTCCAGCTACTCGGGGAGGCTGAGACAGGAGGATTGCTTGAGCCAGGAGTTTGAGGTTGCAGTGAGCTATGATGACACCATTGCACTCTAGTTGGGGTGACAGAGTGAGCCTTGTCTCAAAAAATTAAAAAAAAAAAAAAATTCTGCCTGAGCATAGTATTCTGAAAACTCTCAAAGAAAAAATTTTTTTGAGTAAACTAAAGCATTTCTTTCTTCAAAAATCTAAACTGTTCTTCTGAGTGTCATAGAACAGAATGGTTTTCGTTTTGTTTTTGATGCATGACACTTACTTCCTAGAATTAGAACTTGTCTCTTGGATTTTCCCTTTGAAAAACGAATTTGTTTATTTTTTTTGGTCTTCACATTTGTTAGTAGTAGATGGTGTCATAAGCTGGTAGGGAAAAAATGATTTTAGTGATGTTCAAGATCTCATATTTTCTGGGAAAATTTGTTTAGGTGTGGTAGGACACTACTGTTTGGTATATCTCAAACAAGAAGCAGTACAATTAATCAAAGTATGTGTCTAAACTATTGGCACAGTTTTGTCATTTAAAAATAGCTTGTTTATGCCAGCAGTGAAGAAGCCTGGAGAGTAAGTCACGATGAAATCATCAAAGGCATTCTTCACAGCTAGTTGAGAATTGAATATTTTTTCTTGTAAGAAGTGGTCCAAAGTCTGGAATCCGTGGTAGTCATTTGGTGCAAGGTCTAGTGAATACGGTGGATAACAGTTTTTAAGTCCAGTCTCTGTAGTTTGAGCAGCATTGTTTGTGTGCCATGTGGTCGAGTGTTGTCTTGCAAGAGGATTGGCCTGTCACTATTGACCAATCTCAGCTGTTTAATCTCAAGTGTCCTCACTCATCACGTCATCCAGTTGGTTCTAGTAGACATCCACTGTAATTTATTGACTAGGTTTTATAAAGAAGCTGTAGTGGATAATACCAGCGTGGGATCACCAAACAGACATCTGTAGGTTTTTTTGATGAATATTTGTTTTTGGACTGTGTTTCAGCATTTTATCTTTATCCAGTCATTGTATTGAGTGCTTGTGATTGTCAAAAAGAATCTGTTTTTTATCACGCGTAATAATTCGGTGTAGAAATGGTTTGTCTTTATATCGTGACAGCAAAGAAAGGCAAGCTTCAAGACATTTTTTCTTTTGACGTTTGTTTAATTTATGTAGTACCCTTCTATCCAGCTTCTTTACCTTATCAATTTGTTTTAAATGGTCTAATATTATTGGTGTAGTCAAACCTTGTTGTTAATTTATGCGTAAGTTGAGATGAATTCACTTCCATTACAGTTTTTAGTTTATCATTATCCACCTTAGTCTCAGGTTATCGACATGGCTCATTTTTAAGATTAAAAGTACCAGAAAGGAACTTTTTAAACTATTGATGTACTGTGTGTTCATTAGCCACATCCTTTCCATTTTGTTGATATTTTGAGCTGTGTTGTATTGGTTATATGATAGAACTCATATTTGAAAACAGTATGTATTTTTGACATATTTATGCTTGTATAGAAATTGTTCTAAAAAATGTGAAAGATAATCACAAGTCAAAATGTGTGTTTGAAAGAATGAGGAGGTACCTTTACAATAAAAATAAAACAAGAAGTGTCAAAGTCAATGTCATGGATATTAACTGTCAAACTCAGTACTTAAGGAAATCGGACATTTTATACTTAATAACATAATATGTTTTTATTTTAATCTACAAAGTATTTTTTCAAATTTGTTCTGAAGGCCACCATACTACATAAAACTTTTTTTCTTCAGTTCTTCTGTTATTTCATGTATATATATTTTTTAGAGACGGGGATCTCTCTGTTGCCGAGGCTGGAGTGCAGTGGTGCAGTCATAGCTCACTGCAGCCTTAGGCTGAAGTGACCCTTCTGTCTCAGCCTCCCAGGTAGCTGGGACTACAGGTGTGTGCCACCATGCCCGGCTAATTTTTAAATCTTTTATAGACATGAAGTCTCTCTATGTTGTCCAGGCTGCTTTTGAATTCCTAGCCTCAAGTGATCCTCCTGCCTTGGCCTCCCAAAGTGCTGGGATTATAGGCGTGAGCTACAATGCCCAGCCTGTTATTTCATATTTTAAGGCTTGTCCATGGTTTCATATATGGAGTTGAATTTCAGGAGAAGGAAGTAAGCAAGGTATGCGTTCATAATTTGTTGTGACATTTTAGATGATCCAACTTATTTTTCTTATATTTGAAAAAAAAATTGTTTCTTGGAATTCTCAAGTATTTATTTGATTGACATGAGCTTAAGCATTATAATGACAGTGGAGCTAGCAAATTTAAATAATTCATCATTGGTTTTTGAATATTATTCATAGGATTATATAGAAAAAAATAGCTGGACTAGGGATCAATATAACTTGTTTTAGACCCAGCTAAAATACCTAAAATCTGTATGACCTTAGGCAAGAAATCTAACTTCTCAGGGTTTGTTATTCTCATTTGTACTGCCTATAGTAAGGATACTAAAAATCATATAAAAAATGTAGAATAGCTTCAATAATGTAAGTTGTTATAATGTTATTTTAAAATATCATTTATATGAATTTCATTCTAGGCAGAAAACATACTGCATTAAGACGTGATTTTTAAGTAACTTTATTAGGTGACATTTTTATAGCTTGATGGTTACCATAGTTCACACTTGGTTATCAAATGTTTGTCCTGCCATTAACTAGATGTGAGTCCTTAAGCAAGTTAGTTAACTGCTCTAAGCCTCAGTTTCCTCATTTATTAGAAAGACAGAAGCATAAAGGTAACAGAAGTACCTAACTCAGAGGATTTTTGTGAAGAATAAATGAATGATGTAATACATACACTGTTCTAAGCCCAGTGCCTGATTCATAGGAGGTGCTTAGTAATGGTAATATTAAACAGTTGGATAGTTAAAGGTGTGGTTAGGCAGGTAGTGAGTTTGCTTATACTTATGATATCTATTTAATCCTAATAGTTTATGTTGACCTCCTTGCTTTGCATACATTATCCTGGCAGGACATTGGAAGAGAAACAGATACAGTGGTTGGAAGAAAAGCATAAGCTTCATGAGCGTATCACAGACAGAGAAGAAAAGTATAATCAAGCTAAAGAGAAACTTCAGCGAGCTGCAACTGCCCAGAAAAAGGCAAGTCATTCTTATTAAAATTATTTCTATAGAGTAAAACATAATTAACTATTTTAGAAGAATGAAATGTAAAATTAAAGCAGAGATTTTTAAATTCGATATTTAAACATAACATTTTGCTGTCAACCTTACAAAGATAAATTGGGAAAATCCAAACTATCTAACAGGTTTGTTTCTAAATTTTGTGTAGAAGGTATTTGTTTAGATCTGACATGTATTGTCCCACAGAGATGGTGTTTTTCAGAGTGATAAAGTTTCCAGGCCAGCGCAGTCTTATTTAACTCATTCTGTGGTTAAATTGGGTGTCATTAGGCCTGTTTCAACTATGCCTAATTAATATCTATGATATCGCTTTTGTGGTTAAAAGCCATTTTTGTTTCTAACTCAGAGCTATGGGATCAAGTATCTCCTTGCCCAGCAAAGGAACTAGGACTCTCCCTTCTTCTGAAAGAGCCCTGGGACATCCCACAGCCTTGACCCTTTTAAATTTTACCTTTGCAGGCATACTTTTCTTCAGAACCTAAAAACTTTGTGTTCCTAGAAACAGTCCAGGGCATCATAGAAATAATGTACCTAGAGATTCATCTAAGTCAGTGGCTTACAACTTTTTTTCCTGTTGCAACAAACCCAAGGAATGTAGCAGGTTCCATCAGTAACTGTGACTCACTGTGGCAGCGCAGTTCTCTTCAACAGGATTGGGGTGTGGGGAGGGGACATGGTTGTGTGTGTGTGTGTGTGTATTAATATATACACACATATATATATAAAGTCCCACAAATGATATGTCTCCATTTGATAAATTCCCTTAGTGGTGGCATTGGTTATAGAAAGGAGAGAAACTCTGAGATTAAAGGAAGATGTTTCTAGATCTAGGCACTGGTGTCTTAATATCTGTATGTTTATTGGAAAGGTTAACTATTCACATTTGCATTAGAGAAAATAACTCTAGATTGTTCACATATTCTGAATTTGGAAACCAAGGACACAGTTCTTAGCCACTTTTTTACGTTATTGGATGTAACTGCAAATGTGACAGACAGTTGGAGTGACAACATGGGTAGTCTAGAAGTCATTGCTCCCCTACTTGGTTTCTGAATATTGCTTTTTTCTTCTCATAATGCTAAAGGTAGTGTAATATTGAGATTAGAAAAACAGCATTTATTATATGGGAATCCTAGTGTTTTTATACCCAAATATAAATACTTGTTTTTTCCCTGCATATGTCCTTCTCTTCCTTTCTGTCCATGTAAGTAGTGTATGGATATTGATGGGATTTCAGCGAATTTCTTTATGACATGTGATGATCTCACAACTCCTACTTATGCTTCTTTGTACTGTATTTGAAGTCTAGAAGCATCTAAAAGCCAGATTTCAGCAAGAAATCACTAAAAATTATAACAACTGATTTTATCTTCACAGAGAAAATTTTATGTTGAGGTTTTAGGGATAAATATTTTAAGAGATCAGATTCTAATTATTGAGGTTAGTTTGGGTTGACTTCTTTTGGAGCAAAAGTGACATCCAGTGGTGAGAGAGATTATCAACTAATCATAGGTATACCAGAAAGAGGGGAGGAGGTGATATTTTAAAAAAACCTACAAAGTAACATTTCATCAGTATTGTGACCCAGGATAAATTTTTTTTCTACTGAAATAGTTGCCAAATTATGGGTGTTAACATAGTAAATATTCATTTCATGTTTTAAAATGTGATCTGTGGATTATGATTTAAGTCACAGGAAATCGTTAAACTCAATTCAGTACATAATTATGATTTAGAGCTGTCCCATCAGGTGGGACACTGCTCTGGGAGCTTATAACTTTATATCAGTTAAAGTAGAAAAACACTGTATGTGACATAGGAATACTATTTAAGAGTATATAATTGTATTTAATTTTAGGACTGGAAGGGATTTCAGCATTCAGATAGCTTTTACAAATTAGGAAACTGAAGTAGTAGGTACCCAAGAACACTTGACTAATAAGAACAAAGCCATGACTGAGATCTACATTTTCCTGTTCTCAGTCCAGTACTCTTTCCACAGCACTGATACTCTTTACTTTCCCGCTTTCTTTGATGCCAAATACTTTACTGTTTTTCTCTTCATTATAGCCATGGTCCATATGAGTCTTATTTCCTGTGTCAGAATAATCACTGTAAATTAAATTAACTCATACCTTTTTCCTATTCAAGTTAAAGATAATGCTTCTATATGAATATGTTGGCTGTAAGATTATAGAAATATAACTCATAAGAGTGCAACAGCTTTTTAGGTTCTTTATTTAAATGACAAAAATCATCACTTTCTTATGCAGTAAGACTTAAAACAGTCACAAATTATGAACCCTAGGGCAGAAATCATCCTTTAGAGTTACTTTCCCGTGAATAATTCTTATAACTAGAGAGTAGCAAGTTTATTTTTTTTCTCAGGCTGGATAAGATGGCTCACTGCCATCTGAGTGTGTTTATTTAGAGCTCCAACCTCTCAGGCACAAAGCTTATGTCATTTCTGGTAAGTGTTTTTGGTAGGGTCTTTGGTGTAAGTGGTATTTTGCTGTGTTGAGTGGAAGGGCTTGACCAGGGATCTTGAGCTGGGATGCCCTTCTGTGACTGATGACTTACCTGTATATCTCCCCACCCTCATTGTTGAAGTCTGAGTATGAAGAGAGATCTCTTGAAGTGAGCAAAATGAATTATTTTTCCTTTTGAAGGCACTCGAAATGACAACTCGTTATTTTTATTCCAAGGTAAATTCTCTCAGAAGTAATTCTTGGTCAGATGCTGTTGTGAATGTTTTCAAAAAAGAGATGAATCATAGTCTTGAAATTGCAAATACCTTATTGAATATGTTGTGTGGCCTAGATTATGCTACACACTGGGGAGAAAATAGAAGCCATGGTTACTCCCTGCTCGTGCTGACCATATAATCTTGTTGGAGAAATAAGATAACATGCAAGAAATACCTAAATAATACTATCAGTCACTCCCAGGTGATTTATATGGACACTAAAGTTTGAGAACCACTGTGCCAGACAGAAAAAACCTGAAGACAGGGAAACCAGTTAGGATGCTATTACAGTAAACTTAAAGTGGGGTAAGAAGTCTGGAATTGGGGCTTGGAATGTGGGAATGAAGGTGAAGGGTAACTGCCAGAGGTATTCTGAAGGGGAAAAAAGTACAGAATAGTGGTAAATGAGGAAGAATAATATGAGGTATTTTAGCTGTGAGAGGATATAAGCAGAGTTATTGGAGTGAAGAACGTGTGTCAGTTGAGTGGAAACAGAAGATTCATTTGACTAAACACATCAGATATGAAGTGATGGCTGTGCATCCATGTAGACAGGTTCTGGACGCGTAAGCAAAGATACTGTGTCCGTTAACTAGAGATAATGGAATGTGAAGTGTAGAGATGAGTAATTCGAATTAGAGATGTGTAATCAGAAACTTGAGATTGTGCAGATAATTAAAGAATACAAGGGCCAAGGACTAAGTTTATTTGGAAAGAGGAGCTAGGCGCGGTGCACAGTGGTCACAGTGGTAGAAGTTATATGGTGTTATGGGAGCCAAGGAAAAGAAAGGTGTCAAAGGTAAATGGTCATTAAACATGATTGTTGAAAAAAGTTCACTGGATTTGACTAGAAGGTGGTAAAAGGGGACTCCCAGCTTTGAGTCTCGTATCCATATTCTTTTAATCTTTTATTCCTTTGTGTCATAATGCTTGTAACACTAAGGCATCCATTTGACTATCCTGTGATTGTATTGCACTGCTGAAGTAAAAATTAAAATCATTCCTTTCAACCAATTTCCCCTCAGAAAATTCTTTCAGTAGAAGTCATCCTTCCAGTCACTTAGGCTTTAAACCTTTGATTCATCCTGAGAACTGCCTTTTCTCCAAGTCTAGTCAGTCACTGTATTTGTTTCCTAGGGCTGCTGTGACAAATCACCACAAACTGTGTGGCTTAAAATGACAGAAGTTTATTCTCTCACAGTTCGGGAGCCTAGAAATCCGAAGTCAAGGTGCCAGCAGGGCCATGCTCCTTCCAAAGGCTCTGGGGATGATCTTTTTCCTTGCCTCTCTCCTAGCTTCTGGTGGTTGCTGATAATCCTTGGTGTTCTTTGGCTTGTAGACACATCACTCTAGTCTCTGCCTCAATCTTTACATGGTGTCCTCCCTGTGTGTCTGTATCTCTGTGTTTAAATTTCCCTGTTCTTATATAAGGACACCAGTCACATTGGAATTTAGGGCCCACTCTAATCCAGTATAACATCAACTTGATTACATCTGCCAAGACCCTATTTCCAAAGAAGGTCACTGTGGGGTGTTTTGCAACACCAGCAGTCAATTCTCAGATCCCACAAGTTAAAGGGCTCAGTCCCACAACACTGCCCCCACTTTAGATGCCAGTCGCAAGTCCGAACCACCTGTACTTCTGACCAACTAGCTGTAAGTTAAGTGTTCCTATGACCCTCTCTTCATCTTTGATAATTTGCTAGCATGGCTCACAGAACTAAAAAAAAAATTTACTTATGTTTACCAGTTTATCATAAAGGATAAAACTCCAGAACAGCCAAATGAAAGAGCTGCATAGGGCAAGGCATGGAGGGTGAGCAGTGGAGAGGTGCAGAGCCTCCACACCCTCTCTGAGTGAGCCACTCTCCCTGAAAATCAATGTGTTCATCAATCTCGTTGTGCAGGAGTTTTTGTAGAGCTCAATCTCCAGCCCTCCTCTGCTCCCTGGATGTCAGGGCAGTGAGTGGTGCTGAAAGCATCCACCATCCATTCACATCATCTTTCTGATGACCAACCCCCAACCCAAGGCTATCTAGGGCCCCCACTCTAAGTCACCTCACTGATGTAAAGTCAGGTGTGATTGAAAGAGACCTGTTGTGAATTACAAAAGATATTCCTATTAGGAAATTCCAAAGGTTTTAAGAACTCTGTGACAGAAACTTGAGACAAAGACCAAGTACATTTCTTATTGTACCAGAGTTACATTCTAAGGTTCTAGGTGGACATGAATCAAAAATTCATGTGAGACACTATTCAACCCAGTGCAGTCACTGGACCTATGAATTCTTCCTGTATAATGTCTCTCAAATTTCCCACATCCCATTTCTTTTCATTCCTATTACTAATATCCTTGCTCAGACTGTCTTCACTACAAGGTTCCTCTGTATTCATGTTGCCAATTTACTCAACAAATTTATTGAGCACCTACTTATGTACCTAATATGTACTCATTCACTGGAATATAGAAGTAAACAAAGACCCCCACACTGAGGAGCTTATGCTGTAGTGAGTGAGAGATGTAAAGTATCAAATATGTATAAGGTAGAAGTGGGTGCTAAGAGGAAAATTAATGGGAGCAGGTATGCTGTTTTATATAGATGGTCAGGCAAGTCTTCTCTGATAAGGTAACATCTGAGAGAAACCTGAAGGAAAGGAGAAAGGATCCCATGTTGTGATATGTAGGGTAAGAGTGTTCCAGACAGAATGAATATCAAGTACGAGAGGACAGGAATCTGCTTGGTTTGATGAAGGAGCATGAGGAGGCCCAGGGACAAGAACAGAGAGAGGTAATTGCAGGCCCCTGAGGATGCAGGCCCTTTGGCTTTCATCCTGAGTGAGGTAGGAACACACTGGAGGTTTTTGAATTGAGAAATAATATCTGAATTATATTTTAGAAGAATCTCTGTGGCTGTTGTATAGAGGGGCAAAAGAAGACTCAGGAAGACCACTTCTTAATAATGCAGGTTAAAGATCAGGGTGACTTGGAGTAGAGAACTAGTGGTAGAGTGGTGTTCAGATTCTGTATATATTTTAAAGGTAGAGCATACATGGTTGTAGGGTAGGAAAGAGAGATGAATCAAAGATGACTATGATTTTGGACTTGGGCAATTAATAAAACAGACTTCCTATTTACTGACATGGGACAGACAATGGAGGAATGGGTTTGGGGGTAAAATAAAGATTCCTTTTTGGACACATGAACTTTGTGAGAGGCCCATTAGAGCTCCATGCAGAGATGTTAAGTAGTCAGTTGGATACATGAATCTGGAGTTCCCAGGGGAGGACTGGGCTAGAGATGAAGTCTTGGGAGCCATCAGCATATAAATGGTATTTATAGCAATGGGATTAGATAAGGTCAACTAAGAAGCGAAGGAAGGTTGAGAAGAGAACAAGTCTGAGGATTGGGCTTTACAGAATTCTAAAGTTTAGAAGTTGAGAAGATACGGAGGAGACTGAGAAGGAGTAGCCAATATAGTAGGAGAAGAACCAAGAAAGTGGGGAAAAAATGCTTCTGGAAGGGTCAGCTGTATCAAATGACATTGATGATAAAATGGTAAGAGAGTTCATAATATGAAGACCAAAAATAGATTTGGCTATGTGGTGGTCATTGCTGACCTTGGCTAGAGTTGTTGCTGTAGAGTGGTACGTACGTAAGCCTGATCGAAGTGGTATCAAGGGGAATTGGTTGGATGAGTGGGATGTTCCTCCCACTCGCATAAGGTCAGGAACAAGGCAAATATGTCCACTATGACTATTTTGTTCAGTATTTTATCGGAGGTTCTAGCTAGTGTAATAAGTCAAGAAAAAGATACAGCTATAAAAATTGGAAAGGAGGAAGTAAAATTGTTATTCAAAAATATGATTGTGTATGCATAAAATGCAAATCTATCAATAAACTATTAAGATTAATGTGAATTTTTTAAATTGCTGGATACAAGTTTAACATGCGTTATTTTCCTTTACCACACACAACAATTAGAAAATAAAATATTTAAATGCCATTTATAATAGCATAAAAAATATAAAATACCTAAAGACAAATCTGATGAAATACATGCATGACTCCTACATTGAAAAACACAAATATTGCTAAGAAAAATTAAAGAATGCCTAGATAAAGGGAAAACTGTACCATATTTGTGATTTGGATGATGTGGTATTATAGAGATGTCAATTCTTCCTAAATTGATCTGTAAGTTGAAGGCAATCCTAATCAAAATCTCAGGGCAGGTTTCTGTGTAGAAATTAGAAAATAGATTTCTCAAATTTATATGAAAATACAAAGGACTCGATTACAATAACCAAAGCAATCTTGAAGAACAACAATAAAGCTAGAGGTCTTACACTCTCACGCTATTAGATATCAACACTTATTATAAGTTACAGTAATTCAAACAGTGTGGTATTGGCAAAAGGATAGACAAATAAACAAATGGAACAGAGTCCAGAAATAAACCCACAAATATTTGGACACCTGATTTACCATAAAGGTACCACTGCATTCAATAAGGAAAGGATGATCTTTTAAATAAGGGGTACCAAGTCAATAGGTTATCCTCAATTCAACCTCCATTTACCTGGAGTTCAAAAATAGGCAAAACTAAAGTATAGCTTTGAAAGTAAACTAGTTGATTACCTTCTCAGAGGACAGAGGGGCTAGTGATTGGAAGGGGGAAAAGTAGGGACACTTCTGGCATGACAGTGCTCTTGACCTATGAGGTAATCACACCAGCATTTGCTTTGTGGTTTTTCATTTAGCTTTACATTTATATTCTGTGCATTTTTTCTGTAAGCTTCAATAAAAAGAGAAAACAAATACCTAAAAAAGTGGTAGCTATTAAGTGAGTTTTAACATTATAGGTGTATTTCTATGAAAATTATAAAAACTGAAAAATTTTTTTCATATTCTCCTTTTGCACGATACTGGACTTTTCCATATTATTTAATGAAACTATACAGTATTTACTTTTAGGAATTCTTCCTTTTGTATATTGTAAAGTTTAAATTTTTTCCTTTTAATATTTAGAAAGACATACTTTTAAACTGAGATGCTTCCATAATCTATTTTACCTTTCTGATCCTTTAATTTATTGCTTTGGTAGTAATTTATCAATTGTAAATTATATTGTAAATTGTATTAATTTTGAGTTTTCAGTTCTTTTCAACACATGATATCTTCTGGGACAATGAAGAGCTTGTAATTTCTTCTGAGATGACAGGCAGGCTCATTAGTAAAATTTGACTCCTTCTCTTTTGGATTTTTTTATTTGCAGCAATTTAGTTATTGATACCAACTTTTTGGTTTGGCATTCATAATAGTCCTATTTGTCACACTAAGGAGATGAGATAGATCTGTGGTTTATTATCTTTGCAATTTCTAATAAGAGCCATATCTACTAATCTTTGTTCCTAGTGAACAAAGAAACAAATGTTTCCTCACTGAAAACATTCACCTCTAAATAAGTTTTTTGGTGAGTAAGAGATTATGTATTAAACATTTGTTCATATTCTCTTTTTCTAGAGAAAATCTCTTCATGAAAACAAATTGAAGAGGCTACAGCAGAAAGTAGAAGTCTTGGAGGCAAAGAAAGAAGAATTGGAAACAGAAAATCAGGTGTTAAATAGGTAATGTGTTTTTATGTGTATCTACCTCATGTGGTTATGTTGATGTCATAGAACATTGTTTCTAAGTATAATGTACCTTTTTTTTTTGAGACAGAGTCTTACTCTGTTGCCCGGGCTGGAGTGCTGTGGCGTCAGCCTAGCTCACAGCAACCTCAAACTCCTGGGCTCAATCGATCTTCCTGCCTCAGCCTCCCAGGTAGCTGGGACTATAGGCATGTGCCACCATGCCCGGCTAATTTTTTCTATTTTTTTTTTTTGTCGTTTGGCCAGTTTCTTTCTATTTTTAGTAGAAACGGGGTCTCGCTCTTGCTCAGGCTGGTCTCGAACTCCTGACCTTGAGCGATCCACCCGCCTCGGCCTCCCAGAGTGCTAGGATTACAGGTGTGAGCCACCGCGCCTACCCCTTTACTTTTTTTTTTTAACTGAATGTTCCTTCAAACCAAAAGATCTCTATCACGAGCCAGGTGCTTGTGGTATGGTTGGGACTGACAGAAAAGGTCAGTCACTGGCTTCAGTAGCCAGGAATGGTGTGAGTTCTTGCTGCCGAGGCAATACAGTTGTAGCTATTGCATGGTTCTGGAAATTGTGGCTACAACTTTGAATCAAAGGTCAGTTTTTGGTTTCCTGGTGTGGAAAAATATTATTGGGCTATAGCTTCTGGTTTTGCAGTCACATCCAAGCACAGCTAGTAATTAGCATTATTAGCTTTTTTTTTTTCCCTCCTCTCCCTCCTTCCCTTCCCCCATCTCTCCACGCCCTCCCCCTCCCCCCAAGATCTCACTCAGTTGCCTGGAGCACAGCAGCATGATCACAGCTCACTGCACCCTCGAATTCATGGGCTCAAGTGATCTTCCCACCTAGCCTCCTGGGCAGCTAGGACTACAGGCGTGCACCACTGAGCCCAGATAGTTTTTAAAAATATTTGTAGAGATGGAGTCTTACTATGTTGCCCAGGCTGATCTCAAACTGCTGGCCTCAAGCAGTCCTCCTGTCAGCCTCCTAAAGCACTGGGATTACAGGTGTGGGTTTCTGCATCTGGCTACATTTTTTAAGCTGAGATTTACTAAATTAAGTTGGTGGTAGTGGCATTGGATGACCCATTTAAGTTAATAAAATCTTTTCGAATTCGCTAATTAGGGGTGGCTTTCAGGACTTTAGGTATTAAAGTATTAGACTTTTTTATAATGGAAATTGCCTACAATACCATGCACTGATGTTTTCTGATGCGTACTGGTGTTCTCTGGTATAATTATTACAAGTTTTTTTTTTAAATGTATATTTTAGAACATTTAAGAGGTTTTTAGACTATGGAAATAATGCCAAACTTACAATACTCTATTCCAAATTAGGAAGCCACCAAATTGATTCTAAAACAAAATTCAACTTAGTACCTCTTCCGGAACCATTGATACTGAAATACCATCAATTCAAGATTGGGCAGCTATGGCACAGATCATCTAGCTTTGAATGGTTTTGAAACTATATTTGATTACTGGTGTGATTGATAGTCAGGAAAGTCATGTCCAAAAAGATGATCTGTGAAGACCTGAAAAGTTAGCTTTTATCTTCATGCTATTTTTTCCTAAAGTTGAATAGCTTCACCTTTGTGAAATAAGATAAACCAAAGTATTTTTCGTATTTGCACAGTCAACACTTAGGATACCAGAGGTGTGGGTTTTTTCCCCATACATGAAATAATCAATTCTCCAGTGGACACCAGCTGGTTGTCCTATAATTCAATTCTAACACTATTATCTCTAGATAGCAGATGCCACAGGTTGAGGGCTCAGGCCCACACAATGGCTCCCCACTTCGGAATGGAATCACAAGCCCCAGGTTGTGACCTGTGTTTCTGACCAACAGGCTAAAAATCAGAGTTTCCATGACTCCTTCCTTGTGTTCAATTAATTTGCTAGAGCAGCTCACAAAACTAAGGGAAATACTTTATTTACATTTACCAGCTTTATAATACTTTATTAAAAAGGACATTACAAAGGATACAGATAAACAGCTAGATGGAAGAGATGCATAGGGCAAGGCTTGTGAGAAGGGTTGTGAAGCTGCCATGCCCTCTCCAGGCATGCCATCCTCCAGGAAGCTCCAATAACCCAGAAGCTCCCTGAACCCTATACTGTATGGGTTTTTATGGAGGCTTCATTACACACATAGGCATGACAGATTACATCATTGGCCATTGGTGATCAACTCAACCTTCAGCCCTTCTTCTTCCCCAGTGGTCACAGGTGGAGGGTGGGGCAGAAAGTTCCAACCCTCTAACCATGCCTCCGTCTTTCTGGTAACCTGCCCCATCCTGAAGCTATCTAGTGGCCCCCAGCCACCATTCTTCGCATTAGCATACAAAAGACACTCTTAGCATTGTGGAGATTCCCTGGGTTTTAGGAGCTGGAATGGGGTAGAGACCAAATATATATTTCTTATTATATCACAATATCACACCTACATTTTAAAAATTAGGTTGAACTGTATGAGATTCTCTATATTTGGCCATATTTTACCTGGAAAAGTGGCAATTTCATAAGGTCCAACCCATCATTTTCTCTGCAGTTGGCCCTGGAACAACATGGGCCTGAACTGCGTAGGTCTGCTTATGTGGATTTTTTTCAACCAAACATGTATCCGCAGGACGTAAAATGTGCATATATGGAGGGCTGACTTTTTCTATATGAAGGTTCCACAGAGCTGACTTTGGGAATTGAGTATACAAGGATTTTTGTATACAAGGGAGGTCCTGGAACCAACCCCTCCCACCGAGAGAGAACTATATTTTTATTTGATTCCTTCTGTAAGATAAGGCACTCTTTTGGTTTAAAGAGTCTTCTTTGAGTTTTAGGATTCATGAATTGGGGGAGGGGATGAAAGTAAAAGTATCAAAGATTTTAAATTTTTGATTAATTAGCAAATAAAACTTTGTGAGTTGACAGCCTGCAATGCTGATAATCTCATACGATTAAGATGTAATGTCATTTTTCTGTTTATTTTTCTAGGTAAACAGATTTGCATCTATATATGATATATAGATAAATCTTAAAATTTAGAAATCCTTCTCTTCCAATTTAAAATCATATTCTCTGAATCATACAGTTCTTCAATACAGTGTAACTGTTAAGGGACAGAAACACCTTTTTTTTCTTTTTAGACAAAATGTTCCATTTGAAGAATATACAAGGCTTCAGAAAAGACTAAAGGATATACAAAGACGACATAATGAATTTCGAAGTCTAATTTTGGTTCCCAACATGCCACCAACAGCATCCATCAATCCTGCTAGCTTTCAGTCATCAGCCATGGTTCCAGGCATGGAAACATCCTTTCCTCATATGCAGGTACAAGCATTTATTTTAGGAAAAAAAGTTTGTCAAAGATTTCTGTTGGTTTTTACCTATTTAAATATAGAGTTAAAACTCAAATGTGAATGTGATCAGTGCTCAAAATTTGCCACAAAAATGATGTAAACATTTAAATCCAGTCAGTTTTAACTCCTTCCTTTACATTTACCATACAAATTTGCTGAGAAATAAAGTAGACTTGAATCTCTTCTGTTCTTTAGTGATGGTACTAGGAGTGAAATCTCCCGTTTGGCAATAGAAGACACTTTACTTTATTAATGAGTCCTTGAGTAACCTAGAGTTTGTGGCTTACTCATACAATACTAATTACTACTGAGCATTTATTAATGCAGTCAACTATGCATTTTCCATACAATATTTAATACTAATGAAAAATGCTTTGAGGGCAGATATTTTTCCTAAATCACAGACAAGGAAACTGAGTCAGAGGGTGGGACTTGCCTAAGATCATAGCTAGTAAGTGACAAAGTTAAGTTTCAAATCTAATGCTTTCTGAATCCAAAACCTGGGCTCTTTCTATTGTATCAGGGCTCTGAGATAGTGAAGGAATCAAATTGAGTGGTTTTCAGAGGATAGACTGTTAATACATAATTGTTTTATAATGTTGTAAGCACAGAAGATTTTAGTCACTGAATTTAATCTCAGGCTAAGTGCTTTGGAGTTTAATAGCAGTTTATTATAAACAGTCTTATTACAGAAAGTTGCCATATAAATATGCCTGGGCCCTGCATTAGTGTTATATTTCTGAATCACTCCTTGGTGAATTTTACACCTAGAGAAGAACAGACTTTGTGTTTTGCTTAAGGCTACAGCCTGAGGCAGGAAAGAAGTGAGAACTAGTCAGTAGTTTAGCCCCTGCTGCTGTGTTTTTAGACTGCCACAGTGGTCATTTCCTTGCCAGATGTTAAGGCCTGTATAAAAGAGGCAGACTCTGCCTGCTGCATAAGAGTTACTTTTCTACAAGGTTTTCTACCGTTTCTTTTGCTATGTTTTCTCTGCATAACTTTAAGGAGGAACAGCATCAAAGGGAACTCTCTCTACTTCGCAAAAGACTAGAAGAACTAGAAACAACACAAAGAAAACAACTAGAGGAATTTGGACCTCCTGGGGAATGAAGTTCTTGGAGAAAAGTCAGACCAAAAGAGGTGAAATCAGTGACTCTATAAAGCTTGAAGGTTTAACATTTGTGGCATTTAGATACTTTATTACTGTTTGCCAAAATACTTGAACGTGCCTCAAGAAAAGGTACCAGCTACGTGCTGTATTGCATGACTATCAAGATTTTAGGATTTTACTAGCGATGACAAGTCATGCATTAAAAGAAAGTTTCAGAGAAATTTAGAATATGTGATTACTCTTTGAGAATGTAAAACAAAAACTAAAAGGAACTAATTAGGGAATCAAGTTATAAAATTATTTATTAATTTTGTTGAATATTTTTGCCTGAAATATGCCCATCTTGAATTCCCTTTTCCTCATCTTTGAGATGCTTGGCAAAAACAGAGTCAATAAACATCTTCTGGTTTCCTATATACAAAAACTATAAAGTAGTTTTTGAAGAAAGATGCCAATTTAAAAGGCAGCATAAAAAAATCTTAAAGGTATCTCCATTCATTATAAAAGGCTACCTTTTCTAAAAACTGTGCACATAATTTATTAAAGAACTTAATAAATATTTTTCTAACTGTATTTTGCATTTGATTTTTTGAGCATACAGCATATATTTAGCAATGTAGAAGATCTCACCGAGTTTAACTTTGTTGAATTAGAACAGAAAGTAACAAGTACAAATAATTAAATCCTGTGGCTGTATTAAATTAGGGGGGGGCATTGATTATAAAACTTAAACCCAGTGGGGTCTCTTTGGAGGTATTGTTGCCATTTAACTTTGCTTCCCACTATTTTGGATCTAACCAAATAATGATAAATGTTTTATTTCTCTGTGTCCATAAATATGCCATCATTTACTTTTCTTTTCCCCCATTGTGTACCCTTCAGAAGCTTTTTATGTAACATCTTGTAGAGAAATTCTACTGGAGTAATTTCATGTCAGAGAGGCAGAGCTCAAGTCTGCCAAACTAAATGGAGAATGTCCATTATCCAGAAGTCTTCACAATCAAAAGTCCAAGTTGATGGTGGAGGTCAGGAGTGTAATTCAGCAGCCCTTAGCACCAAGACACCAGGTTTGCTTACTCCATAATATAGCTGCTTATTCACATAGAGTATACAGTGACACCTTGTTGGTGAAAAATAATTTCAATGGAGCCACTTAGAATAAAAAAGTATAACTAGTAAACTGAAAAAAAGACAAACAGTCCAGTCCAAAGTTACATCAAAATGTTTATTTTTGGATATAGACATTTAAAACATTCATCTCCAAGAACAGCTTCAATCAGGTATACAATAAGAAATAGACTTTAAATCCTAATACGGAAAAGGTAACAGAATTAATTTTTAAATGCTGCTGTAGACACTAGTGTTAGAAAAAAAGTTTATACATGGTTTTGCACCAAAAAAATATGCAAAGAAACTTGAAAATAGAAATCGTTTGCCATTTGTTTCTCTGTTGCTGTTTAATATAGACCCAGTGACTGATTGTCTTCAGCACACATCTAATTTGGCCATTTACTGCTTTTGGCTAATGTGATCCAAAATGTGATCTAGACAGTGCTTTTCACTGGAGGATTGACAAACACGCTACATACATTAGTGAATCTCCACACCACCTCAGTGAGGTAGGTTAGAAATATTAATACAGAAATTGAGGCACAAAGAGGTAAGTGACTTGCCCAAAGTTCCCAACAGCACAGTCCCTGGAAGAGGAGGTAACTCTCTACACAGGACTCATGTGCCAGAGAGCTGGACAGGGACACCCTCGTGTAGCATTTAGTAAATACTTAGATAAAGCTGTAGCTGATCCTTTGAGTTTTCTGTACCCTTGCGAAGGGGAAGTCTTTTGGGCAACTCTCCTACCCTTGGCTCTCAACTCTCCTACTATTGTTCTTTTATGAACTCCTTCACCTCTTTGAAGACTGTAGCAGCCTTACATCAGGACCAGACCTCTCACCTTTATACTGATATGTAACCTATTTGGTAGTATTTTTGAGGTGTGTCCATTGGACAGACAGTGGTCAAAAGTGAAAGGATTGGGAAGGTGCCTATCAGGGCGGTAACTGCTTATTTTCTCTGATCAGTTTGTTGAGGTATCACCTTTCTCTCTCTTTACCAGATACTAAGGAGCAAAAAAGAATTGCATTTATCTAAGACAAATTCATATCTAAGACAAATTCATGTTTAAATCCTGATGTTCCTGATATTCCATATAGTATTGGTAAATGATTTTAACGAATGTGTGATCATGTTTGATTTGACTTGAAAAAAATTCTTTCCTAGATCAGGGATTTGGAGCACCAAGGGTAAAAGGTGCCTGTCACAAGAAAAGCTCGAGTTGCCAATTACACTTTTTACTTCTTCTGGTTTAATAGAAGGAAAACACAGTGGTATTAAAATTGGTCATGAGCAGCAAAAATTCAGGAATAAAAAAATTGGCAATAAAAAGACTACAGAATTGGATAGAGACTCCTTTAAAAAGAAAGGTATGAATAAAGTGGGTATTTTAAATTCTTTCTCCTGTGAGGAATGCTTTCCAAAAGTACATAGTAAGACTAAGATACCAAGTTGTATACTAACATTTTTTGGGCCTTGGGCCTCAAATATATATATTTATATATAATACTCCAGTGTGAACAGCAATTTGATGAAATGTAAAATGTATCTTTTTTTTTTTTTTCAAATCACACACAAGTATTTATAACCACAGGGTTCACCAGAAACCTAAAGCAAAGAGACACGAGTATCTTAGAAATGCAGGATTAGAAGAGTAAGTTACTCTTCCACAGATAGTTCTGATCAAATGTTTTGAAGCAGAACTAATGATTTTTTTGTATACTACCCAACATGTCCACTATCAAATACACTATGAAACAAAAAATGAAGGGGAAAAAAAGGAACACGCTAGGACAAAGTGGGTAAAATGCTGTTCATTTAAGTAAAGCCCACTCACTCTCCTTGCTTTAGAGCTCCTTGATGAAATGGAGGTGAGTTGGATGGAATGCAGTTGGTGACCACTGAAAAACACGAGCCCTTTCAACAATGTTGCAACACTGTTAGTTTTTGGTTTAAACACACACACTCACAAATGCTAAGTGTACACACTACCAAATTCTGCGGTCAGCTTTTCCAAGAACTACTGGGGAAAGTTTCAATGCTGCAAATCCTCGAGGTTGCCCTAACACCTCCACCTTGTTTCCAAATGACTCATTTCACATTTTGTTTTGAGCATTGGCAAGTATACCTTTTCTGCAGAGGTGCAGTGTAGTCACAAGTGCTACATAGCTGTAGTTTTCAAACAAAACCACTTATATCATTGTGCTTAAGTGGAGACTGTAGTTACAATACTGACACTTGCTTACTGGCCCTGTATTCTCTGTAAACAAGGAGGCTGTTTGCAACAACCACTTCAACTCTATTTACAGAAGGGTTCCCACAGTATACACACAGGCACAACGGTTGGTATGCTTTCTAAAAGCTGTGCATGTGCCTTGGTCTCTTAAAAAGACAGTGCTCAAAGTGGAACCTATGTGCAAACAAGAAATTAACGACACAGAGTAGCTCAAGCAGCCATTTAGCTCCCAAGTCGTCTGAAGAACTTTGCCAGATTAAGCCAGGCCCCAGAGTGCTTATATCCACTTGCATTTCTTCTTTTCATCAAATAAGACTTTTACATGCAAGAGTTGTTTCTGAGCTTCTTCCAGCCCTCGTTCTCTTTCTAGTTTATTTAGAATCTGTTGACAATTAGAACAGTTATTTTAGATATTGTGGTTTTTAGCATTACAATTCTGGTTTTTTTGCATACCTGATGCCGTGAGTGGTAAAATCTGCATGAAACAGATGCCAGCATTTTCTCCGATCATTTACATACTCACTTTGCAAGTTGTTTTGCTAAGTCATTATCACAGGATCAACAACACTTTGGCTTAAAATAGAAGCTCGCAGAAATACCAACAATTTGCTTACAAATATGGGGCCAGGCTTCCAAGGCCCTGCTTTATGCATTATGTCACAGCCATTCCAAGCACAGCAAGCATTCCTGGGCAGCCAACATGCAGGCAAGTATTTCTACTTAAATGCAGCAGGCAGGGCATCCTGGTCACAGACTAATACCTCCCTCCCCTCCCGACCTGGGCGGTGTAGTCCCTCCTCTTTCCTCCCCCATCCCCAGTGCTCCCCTTCTCTCCCCTGACCCCTGGAAAGAGGGATGCTTATCATGTTTAAGGAACTCATTGCCTCTACCCTACCTTAGCGCTTCACTTGATCTTCAAGTAGCAAATGGAATTGGTGAGCTATTCTCACCAGTGACATGGATAGCCTGTCCCAGCATGACTGAGTGGGGGGGAATCAGGGAAGGGGGAATTAACATATATTTGGAAACAACAGCTGATGAATGTGTCTGTGTGAATTCCCAAAGAAAAAAATCCAGATTAAGGAGAATTAATCAAAGGAGAATGGTTTATTGAAATAGTTGCTTAAGTTAGAAATGTCATATAACTATTGAATACAAAGTCTAGGCAATTTAACAAGCTTAGCTTTCATTTTTAGCAGATGACAATCAAGCATAAGCTGACCCTATGTAATAGGGCCACGACTTACTCAAAGTTAACTTGAGTCAGTGTGGCTGTAGGCCCCATGACCTCAGATGTAAATTCAGGCTGGTCCAAAGGTGGGCAGCATGATAAAACGGTAAGAGGGGCAGCCGTGTACAGGGTCTGGCTCAGTGCCAGGATCCCCCATCTCAGACAGACTTCCTGGCCTTTCTTTCTGGCCATTTGGGATGCCAGAGCTGTCCTGAAACTTACAGAACACTATAACCAAGTCCTTGTGACTGATTCATAGGTTAAAAAACAATGTTATTTAAAATCTTACCTCATCAAAATATTTTACGATGTATTTGTAGATTTCTGTCAAGGCCACTTCTTCATTAAATTCGTTTTCATGTTTCTAAAAGAAAGGCTTGTTGAGAGATTCTGAAATGACTTTTTTTTTTAATAAAGGAGTAACCAAATATTTCTGCTTTCTAATGATACCTTAGATTCCTGAGTTAAGAATTCTTCCATTTCTGAAGGTGACAATGGAGGCAAATCCCTGATTGCTTTGTAATAAGATTTTACTTCTTCTTTGTAGGTTGGGATATCCTTGGCATAGAGAAGTTTATTAGTTGGTGCTTCCTGAAAAAAAGCAACCACCACCAAGCGAGTAAAAAACCATGGGGAATTTATAACAGTATTACCTCCTGCTAACAAAGCTTCATGCAGTAGGCCTTAATAAATGTTGTTGACTGAATGACTGACTGCCATCTAGATAGTTCTGGTGAGTCACTGTTATTTTCAGGCAGATTAAATGCTAATATATTCTGCCTTCCTCTCATAAAAGAACTAAAATTATTATTTTTGCATGATTTTGAGTTACTGTAACAATGGAACTTATTTCAATCATAGTTCATTACTAATGGTTGTAAAAAGCCCGAATTAAAACATTTGCTCTCATCCTCACCCACCAGTGAATTTGGCATTTATAAAAGACTTGATTGTAGGTCTGATTGGGCCCTTTATATAACCATGAAACTGGTAAGTAATTGGCAGTGGCAGATTTTTCAGCTTGTCCCTTTTATTTTATCAAGATCTTCCATTTTCCTTAAGGAAGCTCACAGTCATTAGTATTGGTGGTCCTCATATCTGATTTTGCAAAGGTCCCCTGGAAGTTTGAATGTAATTAAAACAGTGATAATATTTTAAAATAAATGAAGAATTTTAAAAAGTCATTATTTTTCACAAAATTCTGCTCAGGGAAGATAGGTGAGTTAATGATAGGGCTAATGTCCCAGTAAATTTAAAGAACCCATGAAGCAGAATCAATAGCTTGATAATTATTCTGAAGGATGCCTAAACTGAGATCTTATTGAGATTTTCTCATTTGTCAATTTAAGTAGAACTCAGAAATCATGTGATCATTCATTCAATAAACATTTATTTACTAACCAGCCACTGTGCACCAGTATCGAGCGTACAATAATAAAGATGACCGGTGCCTGCCCTTAAGCAGCTTACATTTATACTGTGTGAACTGTGACACGAGTAATTAGCAGGGGGTAAAGAAAAGGACTGTCGAGTTGGACAAATCAGAAATCCTAATTCTGCTCTGTGTGGTCAAGCAAGATTTGTAACACTAAGAACATCAATTTCCTCATCTATAAAATGAGGGTAATAACTATCAGATGTGGTACTTGTGAGGATTAATTGAAATATACCAAAAACACGGTAAATAATCTATACACACCTATTTTTACTGTGAATAAATAAACATAAATGTCTTTCAGTGTGCTAAGATGAACTTTATTAGTCAAATGAGGAAAGCTCACAGAGTAGGTATGTTTACACTGATCTGTTGAATGAGTGAGTACGATTTTACTAGATGGGTCGTGAGACAAAAGCTATAGCACAGAGGGTATGCAGAGTGTGCAAGAAAATGATAAGGCCAGGAAAGAGACCTGAAGCCCATCAGGAAGCACCACATGGCACTGCGAAGACTTCGGCAGGTAGGTAATGGGAAGTATTTGCAATTTTTAAGAAGCAGACTGACAAGATCAGATGTATGTTTCAGAAAGATAACCTGAGACACCGTGAAAAGGAAGCATTTAGGGGATGAGTGGGCAGCAGGGGCAAGGACACCAGTTAGGAAGCAGTTATTATCCCAGGAGGCAGGGGTTGAAGAGGAAGGGACAGAAACATGTTCAAGAGAGAAGCGAGTGGTAACCAATTGACTGGGGATGGAGTCAAGACAATGCTGAGGATTCTACTCCGAGAGACTGTCGGCACTCTTCCTGCAAAATCACGTTGCCTAAAGAGTTTAGATTATGCCTAGGAGTCTGTGGCACCTATGAAACATCAATCACTGTTCATTCCGGGTACTCTTAAAATCCTCCTGCCAAAGAGATGCTTCTCAGCATTCAGAGACAATCCACTAGGTACAGGTATTACTGAGTTTAATATATTTTGGAGTCCTCAAATACGACCAAAACATCTTTCTTCGCTTTCTTGGGGCTTTTGATCAGCAAACTACAGGAAAGCAGTATTCATGCTTTGATTATAAACTGACAAACTGGTATTGTTACAAATCTCAGGCAAGATTTTCTTCCCCATAAGCAATTTGTTATATACTTTTTATGTATATTCAGATGCAATTAATTTAGTTTCATACTACTTTGGGTTAATAGCTTATGTGGGTACATAGAAGGTTTTTCTAGGAAACAAAGAAAATGCATACTTTGTGGTATTGTTTTCATTTTTTTTTTTTTAGAAATGGGGGTCTGGCCCTGTTGCCCAGGTTGAAATGCAGTGGCATGATTAGCTCACTGCAACCTCAAACTCCGGGGCTCAAGTGATCCTCAGCCTCTGGAGTAGCTGGGACTATAGGCACACGCCACCATGCCTGGCTAATTTTTAAAAAAATTTTTTGGAGATGAGGTCTTGTTATGTTGCCCAAACTGGTCTTGAACTTCTGGCTTCAAGCAATCCTCCTGCCTCCCAAAGTGCTGGGATTACAGGCACGAGCCACCATGCCTGGCTATTTTCACTTTTTAAAAAAGAACAGATTAAAAATAAGATAGATTTTAAAGAAAAGCAAATTTACAGTGACCCTCATTGACTATGTCTTTTTGGCTGGTGTAGAAATGCTTACTCATAGGAGTATGGACAAGAAATACACAAACTAGGCCTTACCTTCCCTAGTTGCTGCTCTGTGAGAGAAAATGCGTCCATGAATGCCTGGGCAATCACTGACAAACAGCCATCTATGTGTGGTGTCTTCTTAATGTCAAAGACAAA
Source organism: Indri indri (assembly GCA_004363605.1). Classification (NCBI taxonomy): domain Eukaryota; kingdom Metazoa; phylum Chordata; class Mammalia; order Primates; family Indriidae; genus Indri; species Indri indri. The sequence continues at coordinate 50,419 of RJWJ010005466.1, forward strand.
CTGAGGGTTCTTCAAGATGTTTACCCAGAAGCGAAGAGGAAGGCTGTTCAAAGAGAATAATTCTTTTCAAATAGGGCCATTCATGAAGCCAATGGTCTGTTTATCACAGTTTGTAAACAGGCAGTTTTGTCCCTGTTACTGAAATATACAAGTCTGCTTAGCCAAACATACCAAGCAACAGACGGCAGCGTCACTCAGAGAACAAGAAAGGGTTAAACTGACAGAGCTACTGCTGAAAGGCAGGCTCAAGGAGAAGTTTGAAAGTGGCCGTAAGTTTGAAAGTGGCCGTACTAGTTTACAGTCCCACCAGCAGTGTATGAGTGTTCCTATCTCTCCGCATCCATGCCAACATTTATTGTTTTGGGACTTTTTTGATAAAGGCCAGTCTCACTGGAGAGAAGTGATATCTCATTGTGGTTTTGATTTGCACTTCCCTGATGATTAGAGATGTTGAGCATTTTTTCATATGTTTTTTGGCCATTATTCTGTCTTCTTTTGAAAAGTTTCTGTTCATGTCCTTTGCCCACTTTTTGATAGGAAAATCAACAAGAAAAAAATCAAACAACCCTGAGTTCTAAGTAGATTCTAGTTATCAGCCCTTTATCAGATTTGTAGCATGCAAAAATTTTCTCCCATTCCTTAAAGAGATACAAGTAGAATTACCATTTGATCCAGCAACCCCATTACTGGGCATCTACCCCGAAGAACAAAAGTCACTCTATGAAAAAGACACCTGCACCCGAATGTTTATAGCAGCACAATTGACAATTGCAAAGGTGTGGAAACAACCCAAGTGCCCATCAATACATGAGTGGATCAGTAAAATGTGGTATATGTATACCATGGAGTACTATTCAGCTTAAAGAAACAATGGTGATATAGCACCTCTTGTATACTCCTGGATAGGGTTGGAACGCATTCTACTAAGCGAAGTATCCCAAGAATGGAAAAACAAGCGCCACATGTACTCACCATCAAATTGGTAGTAACTGAACAACACATAAGTGTACATATAAGAATAACATCTATTGGATGTCGGGGAGGGAGGGAGGGGGAAGGGCGAGGGGGAGGAGGGGACGGATATACGCATACACAAAGAGTGCAATGCGCACCATCCAAGAGATGGACACTTGAAACTGGGACTTGGGGGGAGGGGGGGCAAGGGCAACATACGTAACCTAAACATCTGTACCCCTATAATAACAAACAATAAAAAAAAAGAAAGTGGCCGTAAGAATTCTTGATCATCAGAGAGGCTGGTTACCAGTGAGAACACCACAGTACGATCTCCAGCACCTGACCCCTTCTCGTGCCTTCTAAGCCACCGCCAAATCTCGCCTGGATTGTTATTCCCCAACTTCTGACAGTTTAACACAGAATCAGACCATGTCATGTCTGTCCTCCGCTCCAACTCTCTGAGGCTCTCCACCTCCCTGGATACCATCCCTGTGATCTGGCCCTCTGTACCTCACTGTTCTTCCTGCGTGCCAAGCAAGCTCATACCTCACGTCTGCCCCTCTGCCTTCCTGAAACTTCCCTGTCCCAGGTAGTCTCGTGCCTTATCCCCTCTCCTCTTTCAAGATGTGACTCAAATTGTCTTTATCTTTGTGAGGCTTTCTCTGACCACCCTGTCCAGACTCACTCTCTCTTCCTTCCCCACTTTCTCCACTGCACTTACCACCTTTCTAATATGCTAAATTTACATATTTTATTGTCTGTCTCCACCTATGAGAATGCAAGTTCTGTAAGAACATGGATTTCCATCTGTTTTATTTATTTGTGACTATCTCCAGCACCCAACAGTGCTCGGTACATAGTAGGTACTCAGCACTGAATATGAACTTGGGAATCATTCAGAGTCCTTCTATTATCTCCTTTTCACCTCTGGCCTAGCTCATTACCTCCACCGTTCCCTGCTGGGCCTCCCAGTAGCTCCACAGTCCTGGCTGCCCCTGCTCAGGTGCCACGTCTGGGTGGCCTGTGGCTCCCACGCTTGGTGTGGGAGTAGTGGGACTGGGGATAAGAGGCTACAACATGGGAAGAGTGAGCCAGAGTGGAGAGCAGGGACAAACCTGGATCGAATGGGAGATCAGACCTAGAACTCTGTAAAACGATTTGGCTGACCCCATTGGAAAGGCTTGAGCTTGCACAGGGAAGCCCTCCTCATTCTGATTCTTACTCAGCTTAGGCATGAAATATTTCAAATAGAGGTAATGAGCTGTTTCTTTGCTGAGGAGACATTTAGAATAAATCTGGATGCCTTGCCTGTGCTTAAAGTAAAATGTTAAAATACACAACGAAGCACGACACAAACCTTTGGCTAGTTCTCATGGTATCTGAGGACTGCATTTGCTATAATAAAAGCAGAAGAAGTTCCTATACAGAATCAGAGTGCAGACAGATAGTTACTTTGTAATTTCCAAGCTATTTTAACGACAACTAAAAGAGCCTTCTCTAATGGATAAATGGTATGATGAAACATTTCTCATCCTTTGCTGATCAAGCTAAACTTGTTTTAGCATTCTAGGCGATGTCTTTTTTCATGCATTAAAGATAATAGAGTTTATTTTATTCTAAAGAATAGGATTCTCAGCATAAGAATAGTTTTGGTTATTGTTTAAAAATAGTAACTGAGCAAACATGATAGTTTACCAAACCCAAAGATTATGAAACAGAGATAAATGAATCCTGTAACAATCTCTATACCCTCCTTTTAGTTAATATCCTGTTCCAGATTCTTGAAAACAGTAATCACATACATTCCTACCTGTTTGTTTTCCAAATATGTACGACATCAGGATCTGTGATTTTTTTGTTTTCAGCCTGGGCATCCAAAAAGTCAAAAAAGTATTTTATAGCAAATGGGGCTCTACTGTTGGGTAAACTCCAAATGCTTCTAAAAAGTTTTTCAAGCACAGAGTGAATTGCTACCTGAAAGACAGAGAACATCAGATTTGGGAGATTAAAATAAATGGTAGTGGTTTTAAAAACATAATAGAAAAGAGCAAATCTAAGTTCGGAGAAAACGATGTGCAAAACAGAAAAACAAACTGAAGAGAAAAATGTAAAATTGTCAAAATGAGGCCAGTACTCACAGTGTGGGACGTAAGTCCTGAAAACCCATGCCCTGGTTTAGATTTGGTGCATAAGCATCTTGCTGATAACAACATTGTTTAGTCAACAGGGAGGATATCTTAGAAATGGCTAGCAGTCGCCATGTCAGTTGTAGTGCTGTATACATAAACCAAGAAGCCACGGATGTTTGGCTTTTATTAGTTATGTTCAGCCTGGAAAAACTCAATCGATGCTGCTCTATTCCCAGAATTTTTCCTGTTGCGTGTATTTCCATCACAGGGTTTTATTGTGTACTTTCCAAAGCATTTGAGTATTTTACAAAAACCAAATAGGCTGAGCTCTGTGGGACAGCTGAGAAAATCAAGAGGTTTGGACTGTCCTCTGCCCACTAAACAAATCTCCTAAGCTCTAAGTAGATTCTTTGTTATAATCTGAAGAAGCATGCCCGTCAAGTTACCAGGGCCAAGTGTAGATAATAGCATTTATATTGCTAGTGATTTCGGAGGGAAAAAAAGATCACCACAAACTTCTGTTAATTCCACTAAAAAAGCCAGATAAAGTAAAATTTGCTTCTGATTTGGTATTCAACTGGCTTTCACATCTGACACTTTTACGTGAGCAAAATTCTTAATTCTAAAATGAAAAAAAAAATCAGTAAGATTTACTAGGTTTATAGTCACTGACCCTCCCCACCCCCTTCATTTTATTTGCAATTCAAAGAGGGAGTTTTATTCCTCATCTATAATAACGAGTAAACAAAAAGGAATAATTACACTGTCAACCTAAAAAATAACATAGTGAAATGGTGGGTAAAGGGACTGGAGCAATATTAAATCCCTGATTGAAGATGCTACAGTAGAAATTTTGTAAAGTGCTGTTATCTTTGCAGTTTATAAAAAAAAAGAAGAGGGTAGGAAGTGTTTACAATTTAAACTTTCATTTTGCTTTGCTAGAAAGCACAAGGGATTTGTAACATTTTCACACTTCAGTGGAAATTAAGTCAAACACATCATACACCCCAAGATAGCCGTAAAAGCGCTCCCAGAACAGTAAGTGTACCTTGGTCGACAGCAGCTTTGTCAGATACATTTCTTTTACTTTGAACTTGTGCTTCCCTCGATGTCTCTTTCCTTGCACATCTTGGAATGCTTCCGAATCTGGTAAAATCTGAAGGGAAGACAGTAGAAGCGTTACCCAAGGAGACCATTCATGCTACAGAAGGCATGCAATTCAGCGGTGAACTCACCAAATGGCAGTGGTCGTCAGAGTATTCCACATCTGAACGCCAGAGAAAGAGGGAGAGAAAACAGTCCATTAAAAAAACAACCACGGGCTAATTGGCCTTCTCATAAAAAGCCCCATTTGTGCATAAACTGAGGACGAGGTTACTTTAGCTCTTCATAGCCACATTTTTTTCCCTTGCTGCATCTTAAGAACAGTGTGAAGATGGGATGGGCTAGGGATTGGAGTGGGAAGCAGGTTCCCTGTCCCTGAAAGTGTTAAAACAGAGGCTGAGTGATCTAGTGATCTGTTGTTGGCTGGGGATGGGGTAGGAGAGATCAAGCCAGACTCATTTAACATATGCGCCAGGGGCCACCAGTCCCACAGCAGTGAGTAAGGATAGGCCTAGTTCCTGTGTTGATGGAATTTATATTCTAGCCAGTGAAACATCGAACTGCTTATTACACAACTAATTAATTACAATTGTGATAAGGATTATGAAGGAGAATAATATGCTAAGAAAGTATCTAACAAGAGGCTGAATCTAGTCTGGGAGTTTGCTTTGTGGAAGGGATATTTAGGCTGAACCTAAATGAATAGATCGTTAGCCCAAATAACAGGCTCCTCAAAAGGCCCAATCTCTGAAGCCTAAAAAACACAGCTTTTCCACTTTTCTCAATACCAGAACATCCTCCTTATGTCAGAGTGATGGCCACCCTCTGCGGGATGTCTCCACTAGAGCCCCATATAGTGATGGAAGGTGGGGGTTCCCCAAAGAGGTGTCCTATGGCCTACCAAATTATCCCATCTATATAACCAGGAGCCCTGTACTACCTGCTTGGATGCCCAGATGCTGGGACCTACCCTGCTCTTTCTAGTAGTAAATAACTCAGGAAGCCCTACATCTGGCTGTACAAGAGGGATTTTAAAGCCCTAGGTCCTATTCCAGGTTTATCTCCAGAGAAATTATATCCCAGTCAAGACAATCAGTTCTCAGCCCTCAGAAAGGTTCTGAGCCTCCTCGCATAGTGTTCTCCCACCCTGAGGCTATCGGGGAGGTAGAAGATGTCTTTGGAGACTGGCCTACTGACTTTCCGGTAAAAGCTCCCTCTTCAGTTTGTCTCTCCACTTTCTGGGAATTTTGCAAATGCTATCACAGGAGACTTGGACTTTCTAAGTGGATTGTCTTGTTTGTTCAGTGCTTGTGGGGCTGTGTGATTATCTGCAATCTTCCCTCTCCCTTTGCCAGGGGATCTCCTCTGTTAGCCCCATCCTACCAAGGAGATGGAAAAAAGCTGTAAGGCTGAGAGTCTGCCCTGAGGTAGGGCTGCTAAGAGGCAGCAACTTCTGCAGCGTTAGGCAACCTGGGCCAACCACGATTTACAGTTTCCTCTCCTGACCAGGCTCACATTCTTAGAACTAGAAACACATCAGAATGGCTTTTCTCAGCTTTCAGAGAATTACACAGCAACAACTCAATCTCACCTTTGTGACAATACATCTGAGTGAGGCAAAAAGCAATACTTCATAAAGCTGGGTGAGAACAAAAGGTTAACAATATTATATTGGTTACCTGAAGTAAAATTTGCTATCTTCTTAAAGACTTTTATAGTGGATCCATTTGATATCTGAAACCAAAGATAAAAAATATATGAGTTTTCAAAATTTAATGTATTTCTCAACTTCACCCAGGAATTAGATGGCTGGATGGATCTTATATGCTGTCACTTATTAAATATTTATCAAGAATTACTACACTCTGGGCACTGTGCTGGAGGCTGGGAGGACTAAGCCATGTAAGGACAGGCCCCAGCCTCTCAGAGGTCAAGGGAAGCCTGGGCCAGTTTCATTTTTTTGAGGTTCCTGTTTGTCATGTACTGAATGTTTGCATCCTCTCCAAATTAGCAAATCGAAATCTTAATCCCAATGTGATGGCATTAGGAGGTGGGGCCTTTGGGAGGTGATTGGGTCATGAGGGTAGAACACTCCTGATGGGAACAGTGCCCTTCTAAGAAGAGACACCAGAGCTTATTGGTTCTCTGGGCTTTCTACTCTGTGAGGAAACAAGGAGATGGCACTCTGGAAACCAGGGAGAGGGTCCTCCCCAGACACTGAGCTACCAGTACTTTGCCCTGATCTTGGATTTCCGGCCTCCAGAACCCTGCGAAATAAATGTTTATTGTTTAAGCCAGCCAGTGGATAATATTCTGTTACCACAGCCCTAGGTGGCTAAGACACTGTTGTATTAAGAAATGAAGAAATGTTGAAACAGGTTTTCAAAAACTGTGGTATATAAAGCTGGTGTCTACCCTCTGACACAGCATTTTCATATCTAGGTCTGTACTCAATAGAAATAAGTACAAGTCCTGGCAGCGAACTGTGTGTAATTGCCCCATACTGGAAACAACCAAAATATCCATCAACGTTAGAATGAATAATTTGGAGCATTTCATTCAACAGATTATAAAACAATGAAAATGATCAAACTGTTATATGCCACGTGGGTGAATCCTACAATCCTAATATCGAGCAAAAGAAGGCTGACACAAAAGAAGGCATACTGCGTGATTCCATTTACATAGAGAGAACAAAACCCAGAGAGTCAAATACATTATTTCTACGTCAGATATTCAGAGAAGTGATCAGGAAGGGCCAGGAGGAGGCTTCTATTTCCTGACCTGGGTGGTAGTTACAGGATGTGTGCACTTGTTGATAACTCCTCCAGCAGTACACTTACGGTTTCTTCTCCTTTCTGTAGGTATACACAGGTTGAGCATTCCTAATGTGAAAACATGAAATCCGAAATGCTTCACATTCTGAAACTTTCTGAGTGCTAACATGATGCCACAAGTGGACAATTCTGTACCCATGACCTCATATGATAGGTCACTGTCAGAACCCAGTCAAAACTTTGTTTCATGCACAAAATTAAAAATACTGTACAAAATTACCTTAAGGCTATATGTATAAGATATACATGAAACATAAGTGAATTTTGTGTTTAGACTTGGGTCTGCTCCCCAAGATATCTCATTATGTATATGCAAATATTCCAAAATCTGAAACACTTCTGGTTCCAAGCATTTTGGAAAAGGGATACTCAACTCGTAATATTATTTAAAAGCTGGTAAAGTCATAAAAATTGCATATATATTTTAATAAAAACTTTGAAATTTAAGTATAACATACAGGAGAGTGCTTAACTTTTGCTGATACTAAGTGTACAGCTATTACTATGTATTAGTCCATTGCATGAATATACTACAAATAGCTATATAATAAAAGAATTATTAATACGTGCTACGGCATGTATGAACTTCAAAAACATTGTGCCAAGTGAAAGAAGCCAGTCACAGAAGACCACATATTATACAACCCCATTCATATGAAATGTCAAGAAAAGGCAAATTTATACAGACGGAACATGTGGGGTACCAGTTGCCTAAAGCAGGGGTGGAGGAAATAACAAGTGACTGCGAACGAGTACAAGGCGTCAGGGGTGATGAAAAGGTTCTAAAATTAGATTGTGGCAATGGCCGTGTAATTCTGTAAATATATCCCAAACCACTGAATTGTACATTTTAAACAGGTGGCCTTTATGGTATATAAATTCTCTCTCAATAGAGCTGTTAAAAATTGCCACATATTTTACATGTATGCATTTTACAAATAAACACTGACATGGTAATGCACTGCCCTGTGTATACAGAGCCTCTTTTGGAGTTGAAGTCAAGAGTTCTCACCTGAGGCCTTTTGGGAGTTGGGAGCCCAGATCCTGGTCCTGCAGTGCCCCTGTCCCACCCCTGGTGGGTCCTGGCCAATAACCAGGTGAAGAAGTGCCCTTCAGGCACAGGGGGACAGAGAGGCTAAGATGCAGGAGGCAGGCCTGGCTCCCAGGGAAGAGTTAAATTGTTCTCTGGGAGGGTCTGGTCCTCGAAGTTGTAAGACAAAGGAGGCAGGTCAGAGATACACAACCCCCCCTCCCCCCTTCATCCTGAACTTGTGGCTAGAGCATTAACCCTGTCTTTTCTGAACCTTACCAGCTAGGTGATTTTGCCCTCCACTCTAAAGATCCAAGGCTGTCCTGAATTCTAGTATTAGTTTGGACCTGGTCTTCCCCAGTTTGGAAAAACATAAGAAACCTAGAATTTCCCTTCCAGTTTGCTGCACATTGGTTATCAGAATGTATAAGCCTGCCTAGCAAGCACCAAAGGATTAAAACCTAAGCTCCCTTCAGGTTGCATCCACAAGGAAGAACACAGAGCAAAGGCCAGTCCTCAAGTGGCCCCCAAACACAGCTGTCCAGCCAGCTGTGTCCACCCAGCCAGTAAGTGTGGACCAGAGGCCTCCAACTGCTGGTGTTCATGACATCTCATGGGGGAGGGGTGGCTGGGGCCATGAGGCCTCTGCAAAGTGTCTCCAGTGAGGATTCTTAACTCGCATTGAGCTCTTCTACCCTGCTGTTATTACCTAACATCCTCTCCTTTCCCCCTTGAGCCATTCATTGTTTTCTGGCTGATTTTCCAATTCTCCTCCATATTTGATGCAATTAAAGTAAATGCTCTGTGCAGGCACCCCCTTAGCAATACTCAGACACCGAGTTTATGCGAAGGTTGGAACATAGTTACAAAATTCCTCCCCATGAAGGGCTGGATATGCTCTGTTTCTAAGCCAATAAATATCTTTTTATAAAAGGAAGCTGGTGATTCATTCTGGGTAATTGTCAAAGAATGAATCCCAAATGGATCCCGTGGAGTGTTGAGCCAATACTCTGCTACTGTCAGACGCTTTGTTTTGCCAAAAGTGAGCACCCTTACTCTATAATCACAAACATCACGGATGGGCCTTCCGATAAGAAGCACTGCCAAAAGTTCAAATGTCTTTTCAAGAGCTGGCACAGACTCATTGCTGGCGCTGTGCTCAGGCATTAAGATAGCGCAGACACAGCCTGTACTAAGGAAATTTTACTCTGAAATTATCTCCTGAGAGCAAGTGTAAAAGCATTTTATTAGTGGATGAGGGGTGTGTGAGTGTGTGTGTGTGTGAGTGTATTTCTAACTTTCACAGCTGCTCTAGGGCTAGAACAGTTCCCCATGTGACACTTTAGCACTATTATAAAGACAGAAAAATAGTTTATTTACAGATGTTTGTGGGAGGAAAAGGTTTCTGTTTTCTGTTTTGCACAAGTCAGCTGCTGCCGAGGTAAGGACAGAAATGCCTTTTTGAAAAGTGCCACGGAATCCAAAGTGTTAAAAAGATGATTCTGTTTGTTCCATCTGAGGAGCTCCAAATGCTTTTCTAACAGTGACTCATTAATCGTCCCCTACTCCTGTGAGGCAGGGAGCGTCCTCTGGGCCCCTACTTTAGGGATGAAAACCAAATTAAATCAAAGAAAGATTAATGCCACTAGATGGATCTACAGCAGGAATGTTTCTCCAGCCCAGAGCAGAACCAGTACGCACGGCAATTTCAAATCAAATTCCTTCCAGTCTCACAGTGTTCCAAGATTCGATGTGACAACAGGCGATTCCCCTCCAATGATAGCCAGCCCATGTAGGAGGTGGCACAGGTGACTGAAGAGTTTCCCATCATCAGAAGCTCTGACCGCTCAGGGAGAAATGGACCCATGTCAACAATGTGAAGTCACTCCTAACATAAACAGGAGCTACACATCCTCCAAACCTCTTGCGAGCAAAGGTGAGATTTCTTTATGGTAAGATACTATCTATCCAGCATAACTTGGAGATAATTCCATAAAAATAGATTTCCTAAAAAAAATAAGGTTGGACTTATGTTTAACTTTACTGAAGCTGCCATTTTTGTAGGTAAAAATGTTCAACTATGGGCAATTTCATACGGCTCAACCTAAGAGAAATGCTAGAATTTTAGCTACAAATTTTATGGAAAATTATAAATATTCTCTGAATATCATGACGCCTTTTCTTTGTTTAAAGAAAAAAAAAATCTGAAAACACAATAATCGAAATGAACCACCACATGGAAACCTTTCCTGATATCTCTCATTCCTGAAACTGCCTTTTCTGCTAAAACGGTATCCTGTGGAAACAGAATTCCATTCCACTAGCCTTGTCCACCCGCCAATATTGTCTTCTTCCTCAGGTCTTCTCACTGATGCCCCAAGGCTGGAAACAGATGAAAAAGAAATCTTTTTTCTCAGGGCTGGAAGGATAACCTTGCTCAGTCCTTCAGCAAAGGGGGCTGGGGCTCACCAGAGCATTAGGAAGGGGCTCTCAGAACATTCTCAACAGGCGCATCAAACCCAGGGCATGCTTAGGGGAGCCTTGAAACTACAGCAAATGCCCATAGGGCTCCTGCTTCCATCTTGTTTACTTGAAATTAACTCCCTCTGTGGACTATTAGAGATAACCCTGAGCTTGTCTTTCGTCCTGAGGGAGCCAGGCCTCCAGGAGTGTGTGAAATTGGGGACCTATGCTGGGCTGAAGGTGTCAGAGCTTGGATGCCTGGGAGAGGCCTCCTTTCTGAAGAATCTTCATGGACTGCTGGCTAGAAAGAAGGTTAAAGTAGGATTACAAGTAGGGAATCATTTTGATAAATTCACAGACATGAGATTTATCACAAGATTTTAAAGTTACCCTTTTGAATTTTGACACCAGAAAATGTAACTACGAGGATTTCTCATAAATCGGGCCCTGACCACAGCCACAGTCTCTAGAGTGGTTCTTTTTTCATCTGCTTTCAGCCTTGGGGCATCAGTGAGAGGGGCTGTGTGACCTTGGCCAAGTTTCTTAGCCCCTCGGGGCCTCAGAAGGGGAGAAGTGATAGTATTCACCTCATGGAGCCGTAAAGATGACCAAAGGAATTGCTGTGGGTGAAAGCCCCTAGAACAGTGCCTGGTACACAAGAAGCACTACGTGTGTTTATTAAATAAATGACTATCTAAGACTGCATACTGCAAGAGACCTTTAGAGATAGTCCAGTCCCTTTATTTTAGTGTCACAGATGACACACCTGACCAGCACCGACCTTACCCAACAGACCTTTTGGGATGTCCCTATGAGTTTTAAGTGTCTTTTGAATGACAAATTTGATGTTAGTGACCACTTCTGCATTAGCACACATCTGTCACAAGCAACGCTCTTCAACATAGCGGTTAAACGTCTTCTCTGCCTCTCAAAACTGCAGCTCAGAACAAGAGGTGTGATCTTAGAGAAAATTTCCTGCCCAACAAAACGCCTGTCCTGCACACTCAACACCACGCCACAGCAGGTGCGGGTACTATATAGCACGGTCCAGCAAAAGGTCACAGGGGTGCAAAAAGCCTGGACCCCGGAGAAACCATCCCACCACGGTCACATGGTGCAAGCATGTCCCCACTCCCTGGACACAAAGACTCCTGATCTTGTTGGCTCCAGAACACAAGCGCCGTCCCCTTCATAGTAAACGCGCACCGAGCACGGCCAGTTAAGGCAGCACTGGGGGAGGGTGTAATTACAGGGGGGAAAGACTCCTCCGGCTTAATGTGTTTGTAAAGACAGCGGCATGCTTAACCCCTTGTCTGCATAGGACAGAATGAGACTGGAGCAGAAATCCGCCCTCCTGCCTCCTAGGGTTGTCGTGGACATTAATTGACCTAATGCGTGTGAGCAGTGCTGGGCACTGTCTGCCATTATTACCATCACGGAAAGCAACTGCCACAATACTCGGTTTGGCAAGGACCCCAGCCAATAGGTGACAAGCGGACATCACCGGCAGTGTGCTGCGCTGGGGCCTGCATCTGATCCATGAGATGCCATATTTTTGCTGTGCCCTCAGATCCCCTCTTCAAATAAACGGATTGAACCTGTTCTTCAAATAAACGGATAGTAAATCATCCAGGAGACCAGCTGCATTCTGTGTTCCCTAAGGACAGACCAAGGCGAGAGGAAACAGGCTCACACTCCAGCAGCAGGGACTTCGTTTAGATAGGAGGAGGAACTGGCCGTCACTACAGATTAACTTTAAAATCTAACTAATTTGGACTAATTGGAGGGAGGTGAGTCTGATTCACTTAAAACTCTGAATTAGACCCTATTTTTAAATGAAATATTTTTTTGCTTTCAAGCACATACAGTGACTCAAACTAGGGCACTTTAGTAAATGAATAAGAGTGATAATTAGCATCTTGTCTCTTTGGAGGGAAATGCAAGTGCTCGAGGAGAAAATTTTTCTTTAAATGAAAGGGCAAAGCAAACTTCAGCCCAGCCCTGTCAAATTACTCCAAATTTTGAATCTGCGGAGGCGCAACTAAATCAAGTATAGATTTAGGTGGCTGAGGGTGGTGGTGGATGCTTTTCTCCGAGCGGTCTTTAAAAAACAGGGCTTTTGAGATGGTCCAGGCCCAGAGAGCACTGGGCCCGATGACCTCCCGGTTTCCTTCAAGCTCTCTGCGTTTATTTGCCTTATGGCTTAGCTTTCTAAACATACGGAGAATCCTTTAAGCCCTGATGTCCTCATCTTGTCATTTATTACCACCATGCAGCAACGCTGGGGTATGAGGCCAATAAATCATTTGGACGGGAAGTGACTACGGGCCGGATTAATTTCATTATCATCCTTAAGCAGATAGGTGTCTAGCACGGCCGACGTCTCCAGTGAAGAGTGATGTTCTATCTCTCTCGACAGGCCTTCCCCTTGGCTCGCAGACAGCTGTGCTGGTTCTTCGTTTTCCCCACTGGAGTGGCTTGTCCTGCCTTTCCCTATAATGGCAGTGACTGACCATATCCCCTTCCGTTGGGGCCACCCCACCCCCGGTGGCCTCGGGGTACCAAGAAGCCGGGCAGGGAAGGTACGGCTGAGCAAGGCGCGCACTCTAGCCAAGAGCACCAATGGAGGCCTCTGAGGCTGTGCCCTTCCAAACCTGCCAAGACAAGCTTGCCACCTAGACGAGGGGACGGAAGGAGATGGCCTGCAGTCTGGAACCCTGAACTTCAAGCCGGCGCCACGATAAGCCCCTAAGCACTTCCACCCAGCGGGGTGGCAGCTCCGGCTGCGCCCTCCCCTCCCTCCATCACAGCCCCTCTGGAGCAGTTCCTCCAAGTGCGGCCACCAACACCCCGGGGTCCTGAGCCCAGGAATACGTGCTTTTAGAAAGCTCCCTGGGGATTTTACAAACTCCAAAAGCTACGAACAACAGCTCTTGGCAAGATGACTCCAAGATCGGCAGGTCTGAGCTACAGGAGAGCGAGCACGTGAGCAAGTCGTTCACCTGCGGCTTTCTCTGCCAGGTCCCCTCCAGCAAAGCCGCAGGGACAGCAGCCACTCGGGTGTCACCCAAACCAACCACTTCCAGACTGCCCCGGGATGGCGTGCTCTGTCCCTGGCCATTGTCCAGAAAGCTCTGTTCTGGAACATTCCCAGCTTCCTCCCGGTGAAGGGAGAGCCCGGCAGTTGTGCAGACCCGTCTCCCTGGGACTTTCTAGCTGTGGGAGACAGGAGGCGCCTCCTCTCCCAGTGGCCTGGGAAGCGCCTCCTCCCGGCTTCTTCAGCTCTGGAAAAGCAGCCGCATCCGCACCTGCCCAGCCGCCCGCGTGCCATCCCCGAGCCCTGCTCTGCCCCAACGTCGCTGCCACCCACACGGCGTGCAGTGTCCACCTCCAGGGCAACTCGGAATCCACTCGTGCGTCTCCACCTCCAGAGCCACTGCGTCACTTCTGGACAGCACATTCCTCACCTGAAATTCTTCACCAGCTTCTAAGGGCCTCCCCATCACCAGGCTGCACTCCTCGCATCCTGCCCCCCGCGCAGCCACGAGCACTTCGGAAACACAAATCTCCCCTGCTTAAGGCCCTCCAGTGGCTTCCCCCGTTCTTGTGGTAACATCCAAACTCCTGAAGAGGCTGCCCGGGCCCTGCAGGGCCTGTGTCACCCCTTCTCGCGCCACCCCGCTTCTCTGTAAGAGGCCGCAGCACGTGCTCATTCAGCCACGGACCCTACAGCCAACTACCTGGATCCAATCCTGGCTCTGCCACTCACTAGCTGTTACTAAACCTCCCCGAGCCTCAGTGTAGCCATCCAGAAATTGGGTTAATGACAGTACCTACCTTCTAGGACTGTCATAGGACAGAATGAGCTAAAATACAAGGAAACGCTGAAAACAGCACCTGGCATGGAATAAGTGCTCCATAGCATTGGCTATTACCGGCTCTCACTCTGCTCCACACCACCCCTGCCCCTGGCTCTCTCAAGTTTTGGCCAATCTAAAAGCCAGTCTGTGGAAGGACTCACTCTCCCTCCCCTGCAGATGTGGTGGCCCCCTCTCCCAGCCTGGCTGAGTCCTACTCATTCTTTAGGCCCCAGCTCAGTGATCACCTCCTCCAGGAAGCCTTCCCAGATGCTCCAAGCCTCGGCACTGTGACACTGGAAGGTGTTGCCTCTTTCCTCGTCTCTCCCTCCCTCTCTCTACCCCTTCCCAGGGCTGCAGGCTCCATGAGGACAGGAACCTGGTCTCTGTTCCAATCCATGCAGCTCCAGCTCTTAGCACACAGTGGATCTTCAACAAAGACCCAGATAATGCTGCCGAACACGTGACTCCCAGCACCCCGGTGGGGTCAGGAACCTGCCCTGCCTCCCATCTTGTCACACGCACGCAGGCTTCCCTGGCACTCCGGTCTCTGAGAAGTCATGTGTGCCTCTCACTGACCTCAGCATGCAACCCCCATGTAGGTCAAGGGGCCCAAGGAAGTATCGCTGAATGTTGCAAACAAACAGGAAATTTAGAACTTCTTCAGAAAAAAGGACCCTGCGCAAGAGGTTACGAGGTCTACGGTGAACACTGTGGACTGAGGTGAGGCTTAGCACTTTTAGGGGGTTTGTGCAGCATCGACGCATTTGGCACCCGCAGAAGCTAAATGGTAACTCTTCTCTGGCTTTGCTAGGAACATTCTTCACAGGGTCTGAGAATCCCCTAAAGGCAAAGCTTCCAACCTGAAATTCAGCTTGGAGAGTGTTCAAGCGATGGGAAAACCACAGCCTTCGGAGAAGGGAATACATGGCAAACACACCACGGCTCATCGAACAAGCACCAAAGAAAACCAAAACAACAATCCGCAGATTATTCCAGGACGTGGCAAGAGTCCCGCGTTACTTAAAGGCATTTCCACGGTGCTGGAGATTCTCTGGTCCAGTTAGGATCGGGGCTGAGGGGGGCGGCACGGCGGCCAAGCCTGGCTCCTACCTCGTAGTGGCCGATGGTGTTCAGCTTGGTTATTCCATCTTCGAGGATCACAGACGAACTGTCAATGTCCAGAAGTTCTTTCTGTCGTGTGCCCACTTGCAGCTCTGGAATAAAAAAGGTGGGGGGAGGTGTGGGTTTTATTATTTTTTTGAATTACAATGACAAATTTTAAATGCTACCCTGTTACTTTCACAATTATTATGTATAAATAAATAAAACTTGAATAAAGTGGTGAATCTCTGTTTAAGGTGTGGAGGTATCAGTCTGGTAGCCTGATTTTGTTTTGTTTTTGTTTTGTGTTTAGGGCTCCGATTTTTTTTTTTTTCTTTTTTTAAGAGACAGGGTCTTGCTCTGTCACCCAGGCTGGAGGGCAGCCTCGAACTCTGAGGCTGGTCAGCCTCCCAAGCGGCTGGAACTACAGGCGTGAGCCATTGCACCAGGCCAGGGCTCTGATGCTTAAAACTACTTTTCCTTGAAGCTTTTACCCTGAGGCTTTTACTCATGCCTGGGGTCAGAATGTGGCCCACAAATGTGCGGGCTTGTTTTTTTTTTTAAACTATGGTGTTTTATTAATTATTATTTCAACGTCAACTCAGTGCCAACATTTAAAGATTGGAGATGGCACATAAAAATTTCGATGTGTCATTTCTCTTCTCAAAAAAATCAGACTATCTGGTAACAGTGACCCTACGGCCCGCATGACAGCCATCAGCTGAAGCTAAGTGGCACAGTCCCAAGTCTTTTCCCAGCTAAGGCAGGCCCCACCACTTTCGGCAGCAGACATCTCTTACGTATGTCCTTTCTGCCCCATGTGGGCGTCTGAGTTTGTGAGCCTCTGCTACTAGAAGAGCTCTGAGCATAGCTGCTTCTAGTGTTAGATTTTAGTGCAGTTTATGGTTGCTTTCTAAGGCTTTGCCTTAGTTTCCTGAGACCAGCCTGGAGGTAGTTTGGAAGATCTGCAGGCAGGCAGAAGCCTGACACGGCTGCAGGCTGTGTCCCTATTAATACTGTCAGACCACAATGTGAGGCCACCTGCTTGTCCTGCTCCCTGCCTTCCTACTTTAGGAGGCAAGGCACACCTGACTGGCACAAACCCAGAAAAAGGTTGAGGATGCCACTACCGACTCACCAGCAGCAGGACTGAGGCTGTGGGGCTGTTCTCCCTGTGGTTGTCGGGCTGGGTGTGCCCGAGTCCTTTGGAGTGAGAACCACATGTTTGCGAGATGTATGCTCAGGGCAGGGAAGTTGATGGTCTGGGGTCAGTCATGGTTTCCTGGCTGGGGCTGCCCCTTTGATCCTGTGTCTAACCAAATGAGCTCAAATGGTCTTCAAGCTGCCCAGCAGCCATCCCAAGGAAGGACGCAGAAGAGAGACGGAGAGAGGCGCCTCCATGGCCCTGCCTTCTTTGAAGCCAGGTCACAACGTGGCTGCACATTCGCATGCCCTCACTCAGACCTCCCAGGCTTTCTCAATGGCCTTTTAGCAGGAGGTTTGACTGGGAGGGCCGAGTGGGAGGATTTTAATTGCCTGCTTAGTCGAGGCCTACAACTAACTGTACAATCGGGGGAGAGGAACCTTGTCACACTGTCACTGCTGTGATTCTACGCTTCTTTCCCATCCCATTATCTGCTTTAAAATCCCACGACAGTCTCGCGGGAGGGCTGCGTGGAGCTCAACTTTAAAATGTTGATGAACACGTGAGTGAAGCAGAGCCCCGTTAGCTTGCTCACGCAGATGCTCCCCTCTGCCGTACACTGATAGAGCCCAAAAATGAATTCATAGCAGATGCTGCTTTGTGCTGGGGGAGGACGGAGCATACACTCAATGTAGGATGCGATTAGCAGAGAGGAAGATGACCTTTCTAGCAGGCTGGAGTTAACACCCAGAGTCTGAGCCACCCGCTAATGACACGCTCAGTGTTACAACAAACAAATCAAATGTCAACGTGAGGTGCAACACACACACAGGGCACGGAGTTTACACCTTTTTGTACGTCCTGATGCAAGGTGATTCCGTTTGGTCCCGGGGTCAGCAATCTCATGAATCTGATTTACAAACATAGTATTTTAAAAATGGCATCTTTGAAGGATTCCAGGAAGAATCATGGTGCTTACAAGAGAGCAAAGCAGTCTCTCGGCCCCTAGACATGTCCTCGGGGAACAACAACCTGGCCATATAAGCGTCACCAAACAGAGGTGCTGAGGACAGGGAGGAAGGGAGGGACAATTCTCAAGGGATTAGGACAATTTGCTCCCAAC